>CALSBZ010046900.1:0-23342 GCA_943591055.1 Gobionotothen gibberifrons | reverse complement strand
CACACACACACACACACACACACACACACACACACACACACACACACCGAAACCTGTGTTGTCTCTTCCCTTCTTTGACAGACTCGACATGTCAATCAAACAGTGTACAGACTAGACAGAATTTTATACGACAAAAAATTGCATAATACTGAATTCGATCCATCCCTTCAAATGTACCTGTAATTACTACAAGTATTGCAAGTTATTATAAATATGCTGTAAAATCTTGAGGTACCTTTGATGATGAATTATTTTCTAGTATCTACAGATGTGTCCTAATTTTTACCCATTATTCTGAATGAAGGAATCAAAAATAAAGTGTATTAAATGATAATGATGAGTCCTGCTGCTAAGCAACTATGAAGATGGGGCAGGAAAGTACATGCTGGCTGAGTCAGACAGTGAGTCCAGACTGTGGCATGTGACCTGTCCTGCTCAGCCACCGTTGGGCCAGGAACGTCACTTCCTGTCTTCATTTAGAGGAGTCGATGAACCAGGATTTCTTTCAGACAGCTGGCAACCTGTTTGTTCACATGGTTATTACATATTTGAGGATATTGTGGTCTTTGGCCTTGCTATTTATCAGATCTGCTTTTCAATTATGAACCCTATAACCCTCAGGTCTTCGGTTGTATCTGTTTTATTCAGTTTTATTGTGTTGCACTGTTGGAGGAGCCTGTGACCTAAGATTTTCATTGACATAACTACACTGTAGCTATGTACACATGACAATAAAAGCCTTAAATCTACTGGTCTTTAAATGATACCTAGTTAAAATAAAGACCGACAGTGAGGCGTCTTTTTATTATTGCGCCCCGTGATTGTGGAACAGCCTCCCAGAAGACCAGCGTTCATACTTTTAAGATACATGGCCGTACAAAGTATACAGTGCATTGGGTGCAGGAATATCCAAATGTATTAATAGGCTAACTCAGGGGTGCCCACTGTTTTTCAGCTTGGGAGCTACTTTTAAAATGACCAAGCCCAAAAGATCTACCTACAGGGCCGCCCCTGCCCAATCTGTGTCGCGAGCGCGAGGGGGGGGGGGGTGCTAGTGGAGTAAACGGCGGATAAACTGTGGCACGCTTACACTAATTGCGCCGCATAAGCGCATAATAGTGCGCCGCATTTGCGCTTCAGATGAGGAAGTGAGGCCCCCTCATAACTGCATGAACCTGTATGGCACAATACAACTCAGACTGGCTTACCTGTACGTCAATCAAGTGGCAAATGCCATAGTAAGGATGGATGATAGGCTAACTTATAAATATATATATATATATATTATTTTTATTTTTCATTTTTATTTTTTCAATGCCATGCGATCTACCCACACTACCTTTGCGATCGACCGGTCGATCGCGATCGACGTAATGGGCACCCCTGGGCTAACTTCATGGCTGGTTACCAAAGAAATGGTATGTCGAGTAGGCTGTGTTTAAAGGTATGTGTTTGTACTTAATCCTATTGTGTAGTTTAAGTGTTGCTATGTTTGAACATGGCATTTACATCAGTGATTAGATTAACCCGTTTGTGTTCGAGGTGTGTGATAAAAAGTACTTATACTTGATATTTTATGTGAATGTTGCAATACCACAGTGTAGAAGTGCTTATACTCTTGCATCCAAAGTTTGATTAAAAGAACATGTTGGCATCAAAACAAACTTAAAGTACATACATTTGTCATAATGGATAATAGCTTGTTTAAAAAAAATAATTCATATTATATTATACTTTGTTCTAATGTGTAATCTTGTCACTGCTAAAAGTGTAGATACTTTCCATTTCTTTATATACTGCTGTGTAGCTTGTACATTTCCAACGCTGTTCAATTATCACATCGTCATTATGAGTTAATTTATATTTTGTATTACGTAATAATCTGAATCTGTAAAATAACTAAAGCTGTCGTGGACAAAAAAGTACGATATTGGCTTTTAAAAATGTATGGAGTAGAGGTAAAAAGTAGCATAACATTAAATACTCAGGTAAAGTAACATTATACTGAAGTATTTGAATAAATGTACTTCACTACATTCCACCAATGGTTATATATTAAATAAAAAACCCTCTACATTAGCCCTTTCTTAGAGATATCCCATGGTAACAATATATATTTGTAAGTCTACGTCTGTTCAGTGGAAGGACTCCGGGTGATGGTGAATGTCCCTCCTGTCCTGAAATAATTCTCTATTTCCTCAAGCGATCGACCTCGAGTCTCTGGGACACACACGGCGGTGAACAGCAGGCAGAACACACACACCACGGTGAAACACAGGTAGGGCACGAACAGGCTGTGGTCCTCCACCAGGTGAGCGAAGGCCTGCGTGAGGGCGAAGGCCGTCAACCAGCTGACGGCCACACACAGACCTGAAGCCACGCCCCTGGTTACCAGCGGCAACACCTCCGACATTAGCAACCATGTGATCGGGCCCCATCCCAAGGCGTATCCTAGGAGACAACAATAGGACGACAAAGATGATGTCGTTGCACAACAAAAGCCCAGAAAGCCGTTAGGGCTCGGTCACATCAAGCTTTTTTTTTTCTTATGCTCTTTGTTTTATTGTATTGAAAAAATGTACTCAACTAATTATTTGTTCCCTCTTTTAGTTGAGATTTTGGACAGTTGAGAGCATTATATTTGTTGGCTGCCTCAGGAGATCGTTGACAAAGTTCAAGGGTCAGCAAACATTACTATCAAAAGAGCAATTTTGCCCCCTTCGTCACAAAATTAAGTTTGTCTGGAGCCGCAAAACATATTTGATAACACAGCTTTAAACCTATGTATTTTCTTATGCAAAACACTTCTGTCTATAAAAAATGCTGTTTGTTGCATTTGTGAACTTAGACAATAAAGAAAAATCTTGAAAGTCTATTGCTATTGTTATCTGTTATGACATAAAGTCTTGATTGATATCCGTGTATCTAGGAAATCTCACAACCACGTTGAAAAGTTTGAAATGTTTTCTCATTAAGCAAGGTGTGCTAACATAATTGACCCATTTAAGTGAAGAGCACAAACCACATGTGGGTGTTGACGTGTCACAGAAAGCAGTTCATCATTCTTCAAGAACAAACTGTGTGTAACAATGCCCTGAGAGCATGAACGGTCATAACTTGTTGGAACACGACAAAAGGTAATCTTCTATAAACGGAACGCGCTTCCTTAAATACTTTAACACAAATGCCTTCAGGGTTTTCAAGTTTTCAAATGTCACTTGTATTTTCTGTCTCTACTGTGACATGTCTCCATGCTTTAATGTTCAACGGCTCTTTATTTCTCTCATACTGCCTGTGCTGCAGCACCTCTTTTCACCCTCTGTCTGAAACCAGAGCCCAGTCTGCTCTGATTGGTTAGCTGGCCCGGCTCTGTTGTGATTGGTTCAAACCTTAGAGATGTCCCAGCCCTTAGCCAATCACGTACAATGTGTTGGAGCGCTAGTCAATAGAAGCATGAGTGTTACATAGTGATGTCACTCTGTTACGGAAGTAAACAAAGTGTCTAATGGAGGCATTTCAGGCAGGGGGGGGGAGAGAAAATCCCTCTGGAGGCAACTTTTGGATGTTAGTCTTTGCAGAACATTTACATGCACAAAAACCTATACAACACACTACAGGACAGGGATAACCCTAAAAAGCATAATAAGGCCCAGATATTTAAATCAAGAATGAATATTGTCTGAAACCAAAGTTGTGATTAGGTGAAACAAAATGTGTCATCAAAGGAAGATAGCTTTCAACACTCACCAAGAATAAACACCATGGTGCTGATGAGAGGAATGAGGCCTGCTGAAGTTTGCTGGCTGGCGTCCAAAGCGCTTCCAATGGCATCATGGGAGATAGTGAGGTTAAGAGGGGCGGGGCCTGGAGGGCATGATGTGGTGTGGGAGATAATGGTAAGAGTCAGACTGGACAGGATCATCAACAGGCTCGACGCGTACAGCAGGGCTTTGCGTCCCGCCCTGTCCATCAGACTGGCTGCCACGGCAACAGCGAAGAGGCGGAACGCTCCAACAATGGCGGCATCATACCTGACAGACACCAAACGAGAAAGGTCAGTATGTGAACCATTGTTGGGTCGAAGATTTGTGATTAAAGATAATTATGTTAATTGAAGTTAGAATCTTCTTCGTAGTTTAGTTTAGTTCAGCCTTTACCTCGGCTGATCATACATTTAAAGCCAATGCAAGGACACTTACATTGGTTCGGTTTATGAAAAGCTAATGTACTTAAGGCAGTTTTTTTGAGTTTGTATCATCATGGTTAAATGCAATTAGATGTAGGGTTAGGGTTAGGAATGGATAGACCCCGGGTGCAAATAGCAGTCTTGACTATACTCACCCGGGTACAAATAATATCTAAATAAGAAATGTTATGTTACGTAAGTAATATTTATGGTTAGGGTAGGCCCAAACTCTGAGTGTATTTCTTTATAAAGCACATGATCTAAAAGCATTGAAAACAGCAACACTTCCATGAGTCATGACAATTAAATAATAATATAGGAATCCCAATAAATAGGCCTACAGCAGATAAATAGTAGGTACTGTATATATAGATTTGTTTTAAATGCCCAACCTGGCAGGCAGGGAGACTTTGCTTTTGGCAAAGATGGGCTCCATGAAGACCAGGATGGGTGTGATGCCCGTCATCTGCTGCATGAAGCGCATCCCCACTGAGATGAGGATTGGCCGGTAGTACAAGGGTGTGGCCAGCTGCGACCACGTGACTTTAGCCTGTGTGTTGATGCTGTGCTGCATTGGGAGACAGAAAAACAAAGGTGTGTGTCCTTCGAAATTGCTCACAAAAATTGCTCACGTCCTCCAATGACAGAGCTGCCATTATTGGAGGATCTCTACACCCAGCATTGTAGGAAGAAGGCTAACAGGATTATTAAAGACCTCCATAACCCCAGAAACAAAGTTTTAGTCTGCAGCCTTAGCAGCGGGTATCGCAGTGACGTCAAAAAACACCTGACAGTTTTACCCCACAGGCTGTAAAGTGTCACTTATTTAGTGTCTTTTTCACTATTTAACGTGGTTTTCTCAGTACCTGTATCTCATTGATCTCCACTTGTGTGTCGTAGTGTTCCCCCCTCAGCCACCGGAGAGCCTTCTCCGCCTGCTGCTCCCTCCCCAGTTTGATGAGCCTCCTGGGGGAGCTGGGCATGAACACCAGAAGCACGACCATCAGCAGAGCCGGGAACCCCCCCACCACCGCCAACCACCGCCACCGTAACACCAGACCTGCACGTCAAACTCTCAGAATTGAACAGTTCATGAAAAAAAAGTGTGAGTATTATGGTATGCAGGCCTATTGGTATGTTCCTACCCAGGGCGTAGAGCGCCAGGGCCCCAGTCACAGCGGTGATCTGAGGGCAGGAGCCCATAGCCCCTCTCACTCTTTTATGGGAGATCTCTGAGATGTAAACCTGTCATATAAACACACAAAAGAAACACACACATTTACAATAACCCAGTATTAGCACTGAAATTAAATTGTCACAACTGACATATCAATCTCTGATTAAACTGAGGTAACAGGAACAAAAAAGAGGACAATTTGCATGGCTATGAATAAGTTCCTGTAACGATGGTAACCTACAGGTATTGATCCTGCCGTCATCCCCCCGGCAACACCTGTGAGGAAACGGCCCAAAAGGAGCATCCAGAAGTCCGAAGCTCCTCCCATCAGCAAGTACCTACATTTAAACAGAAGATAATTTTCAAAGAGGTTCATATTTGTACTTTGTGCTTCGACTGTGACATGGTTACATGCTTTAATGTTCAAAAAGCACTTTATTTAATTAACCCAGTCTGCTCTGATTGGTTAGCTGGACAGCTCTGTTGTGATTGGTCAAATGCTTAGAGATGTCCTGCCACTTAGCCTACAATGTGTTGGGTAGCAAGCCAATGGAATAAAAAAACAAACACAATACAGTTGGATGGATTACATTATAGATTACCGCAGTATCCGCACAAAAACCACCAGACTCAGGGACAGTTTTATCCCAGAGGCCATAAGACTGCTAAACACCTGAGCTTTGTTAAGTGCCCCGATAAACATTCCTGTTTGTCATCTTGCAATATACTAATTTATGTAAATAATTATCACCGCAATAAACCGTATTTAATTTAATCTTAATTTACATTATTTAATTTCATATTCTGTTCTTGTACATATCATATTCTATTGACATGTATATAGACTTTTTGCACTACTTTTTATTTTGTATTTTTGTATTTTATTATATATGTTGCATTGTTGGAGGAGCTCAGGTCAGAAGAATGTCATTGCCATTTCTACACTGTAGCTTTGTGCATATGACAAGAAAACCTTTGAATCTTTGAGATGGCTGTATTGCAACAGAAACCCACCCAATAGTGGACGGCACTGCTGACGTCATGATACTCAGCTTCCGTCCAATCAGGTCGTTGAGCAGCATGGCCCCCAGACCCCCTGCGGCTGCCCCCAGGGTGTAGATGGAGGCGAACCAGGCGGCCTGCTCCTTACCCATCCTGAGCCGAGGGTCCACATCGGGGCTCTGGAGCTGGGGCAGGACTGATGACGGGTAAACCAGGGAGTAACCGAAGCTGAAGTTCCCCAAGATGGCCGAGAAGACAGCCAGATACAGTTTGGAGTTATTGATCTGGGGCAGAAGGATTTGGAAGCTGAAACTCAGAGTATAAACTGCATACACACGAGGCACGATCAAAGGGTAGATAGGTTAGGGTTGAAGGGGAAGTTTCAATTAGAAGGATCTTTCAATTTACCCTTCCTTTAAAATTAAAGTAGATATCAGTGTCAGCAACATACATTTTGTGTCTTGTGGATTTCCATGATTTTTCTCTAGCACACAGAAGCGAAGTGTGTTATTTTCACAGTTTTATTCACAGTTAACCCGCATAAACGCATCGCAGCATCGTCTGCATGACGACCAAGCTGATCTCTGGGAAATTGCAACAATTACATAACATTTTACCATTGTATTGCCCTCATCCACGCATTCAGCAGGATAATTGAGATGAAGTTGGTGTGAAATTTGCCTCATGACTCAAATGTATTATTAGTTTTCACTCAGTTAAGCCAAATAATGTGTTATGTCTGTAATTCATTCTAGCCTTATTTGACCTCCGATCTTCTCCATAGACCAGTTTCACAAACATTGAGTGTTAAACTTATATCGTGGCTTATATCAATCTAATAGTCACACATCAGATAGACGTCTAAGAAGTCGAGTTCTTGACCATCGTAGGTAGCTCTTTTCTATGAATTCTAATGTTGTAATCCGAACCAAATATTTGCAGCAGTTTAATCAGAAAGCAGCGCTCACATGATGTGCCTTCATATTGTGGCAGGGCACATTACTTTTGCTATATCAGCAGTATAAGTCTGTGTATTTCCCACACACAAACAACTGCAACAGGTTACAGAGGTCCCTAAAAACTCTTGCTATTCCCATTACTCACTCTAAAAACATTGTTCAAATAGCACAAATTATACTTTATATTTGCTATTTTCCTGTTTTCTTGTAGCACTGGTCCGTAGGTTCTATTACTGTTACAATGAAAACTTCAACAAGTCATGAAATGTTGATATTTGTGAACTATTTAACTTACATCAAACGTATTTAGGAGCAAAATAAAAATATGCATAATAACAGTACAGATTTGTCTGGAATATCGTTGGTAAACTGCACCCTTTAATTTAGACCTTTATCCCTTAACATGTTACAAAGAATGTATCTTAAAGCTCCAATACATCAATGTTAGGGTAGCTATATATGCTTTTGATGAGATTTTAAAATCAATAAACTAACAGAATTGTTTCCTACCTTGGATTCAGATGATGTTGATCTTCCTTTCAGCAGTGGAGTGTTTTCAGCCATGTCTGCAGCAGGAGACTGTCACACAGTGGTTATCAAATCCAACGTGTTTGATTTGTGACCTCTGTTTCAGGATCTGTTCGTTCCCCTTTACAAAGAGGATGTAATGTTATAAATAGTCAGACAAAAACGTATCAATGTGGAAATCAAGCTTCAAACAAATGTGGTTAAAAATGAAATCAAACAAGTTAAAATGAAGACAATTTTGTCTAAAAACTGAAATATTAAGAGACAGACCTGTGTGTTGTCCAGGGTTTCCACTCAGACTGAATGAATCAGACAGAGGCAAGCTACATGTGGTCATAACGAAAATGAAACTGAAATCTGTGTCAACACTGGACTTCCACAAGTGAAACTCAACTGGAATGAATAGCGTGAATTATTCAACATTTTCAATAAATAACTGAGTAACTGTAGTAATATTTGCAAACTTAAAAAAATATATATATAATATCATTTATAAAAATGTGCTTCTTTTATTAACTTTTAATGTTATTTATCAAAAATAATTACTTTCAAAATGACCAAAGACGTACTTTTTAATCTGTTCAGAATGACTTTGAATGAAGCACTTTAGTCCCATTTCATTTACATTGATTACAATGTAATGATCACACATTTGTGGAATAAACACACTGAATGCTGATTTAAAAATATTGACTATTTTCCGATTCAATATAAAACACACGTGAGTCAGATATCACATTAGATTAGATTAGATTAGATTAGATTAGATTAGACAAACAAACATTATTGATCCCAGATTGGGAAAAGCTTTGTTACAGCAGCATGTTCACAGGGCATTATCATAAAATAAAAAGTAAACACACACAGTAATAATATACAAATCAACAGAAGGATATTTATAGAGCATCCAGAGAAAAGCAATATGAACTAGAGAATGCAATTCCTGAAGAAATTGCTAGTGCGAATGCTTTATGCTGAAAAGCTGACGCTGAATTGCTATTCTGAAATGTAATGTGTAATAAGAAAGTGAAGAATTTAGATTGAAATGATACATGAACACTGGGGGCTTGAATGTGTGATAAGAGAAGAAAAGAAAGTAAAAAAGCTTGGAAAAGCAGCAGAATATTTGAACTGCAAACTATTGAACTAACTTGATGACGAATGATCTGCCGCCATGGCAACGGTATTTGATGACACCCCATAATACACTTAGATGTTTTGATGGCTGCATCGTTACCAAACCTATGAAGTTTTGGGCCGTTTGGAGCATTTTCACTGAAGTTATGAGAAAACTGTGTTTCATAGCGAGCATTGTGTTGCCATGGCAACAGCATTTGAAGGAATTTCAAAACTGTCACGTAGATATCTTCACGGCTGGACTGTTAGCACACGTGAAGTTATAGCAATATCATTTTTTACAGCGAGGGAGGCGTTGCCATGGTAACAGCTTTTCAGGAAAACTCACTAATGGCACATAGACATGTTGAGGGCTGGACCATTAACTGTCATCTGAAGTCTGGTGGTGTTTTGAACATTTTCATATCAGTTACGATAACATCGTGTTTTTTGGCGAGGGATGCGTTTCCATGGAAACAGCCTATGGTGAGATCTCGGATTTGGCGTAGAGCTGTTGAGGCATGGACCGGTGATATACAAGTGAAGTTTGGGGACGATCGGACCGTGTCCATTGGAGTTACAGCGACATCTTGTTTTATGGCGAGGGATGCGTTTCTATGGAAACGGCATATGATGACACCCCATAATTGACGTAGAGCTGTGTTAACCATTATCTGAAGTCTGCTGCTGTTTTAGACCATTTGCATAGGTATCACGACAACATCGTGTTTTATGGCGAGGGATGCGTTTCCATGGCAAAAGCCTATGGTGAGATCTCAGATTTGACGTAGAGCTGTTGAGGCATGGACCGGTGATATACAAGCGAAGTTTAGGGGACGATCGGACCATGTCCATTGGAATTACAGCGACATCTTGTTTTATGGCGAGGGATGCGTTTCTATGGAAACGGCATATGATGACACCCCATAATTGACGTAGAGCTGTGTTAACCATTATCTGAAGTCTGCTGCTCTCAGCATGTCAGTTGGAGTTATGACATCATCGTGTTCCATGACACAGGTGTTTATATTTTGACGTGTCCAGAGATCAAAGGTTTCCATGGTGATATGCAGTAATCAGTGAGAGGAGAGCATTTTCATTGTTCTGAATGAGAGATAAACCTCTTTTCGTGCGTAGCACCTCTTAAGCCCCACGGACCCTTCGGCGGATCCGAAACCAAAACATCTGCAAGCAACAGTGTGTGAGGGCTTCTTAAGATTTAATAAACTATGAATGTTTCATATCCATGTAACGGGAAGAAACTCAGCTAACTGATGATTTTATTTATTTTTTAACAAAAAAAAACACAAGGCTAACGCTGAGCCACTGAATTAGCCCTGAGCAAAGAAAAGCTAACGCCGTTAGCACAGAACTCACAGTTTAACAACACCCTTATTACTTGTTGTAACTGCACATCCAACATATCGATTAGCATCGTGAGAATACACAGAATCGATAGGTATCTATATCATCACTCCATGATCAGAACTCGCGACATTAGAAACAAAAACAGACATCACAACACGTGGCATTAGGTAGCAAACACGGCAATATGTCTTACCTCTGTAGGTGAAGTTGTCTTCAATGGCATTAAAATGATAAAAACGCTGCTGAAGGTTAATCCAATGTGTCTGTGTCACTTTGAAATGATTTCTGATAATCCATCAGCAATAAACCTATAGTTTTAAATGTTCAGATTTCAGAGCGTAAGATAGGTTTCGCTTTTGGCAAACTGCGTGCGCATAGCCCCCACTTCTCAATGGTAACGTTGGTGTGTATGGGGAAATTCCCCGTCGATTGTATTGGCTCTAACGGTTCAAAAGAGATGTCAATCATCAAAATCGACCAATGGGTTCCATAAAAACGCCTATTTCCACCCAAATGACCCAGAGGTGGAGTTTTTTTTGCTAAACCTCTCTAAAAAGGTCAAATGTCACTTGTTTTGCATCAATCTTGATACAGGGTACTTATTACATGTTGTACTTTGGATTCCTAAAGCTTTTAGTCTACTAACCCATCATCCAAGGGTAGTTTTCATTATAAGTACAAAATAATGTTTGGATGGACACTATAATTTACAGTTTTTTACTATGTTCAATCTGAATTTTCTTTAAAATAAAAAACATCTATATTGATTCTGACTCTACATCCAACTCACAGGTTTATCATTACTTTGAGATTTTTTTTAATACATTTTCCGCTTTTAGAAGTGTAGTTATGGTAATTTGTTCTGGAAATGTCATTTTCGAGCCTGAGACCTGAAAAACAGGCTTGGGGCTTAACAGGATAACAGATAGTTGGAATGCTGTATCAGCATTCCCACTAAAATATACAATTTACTGTAAATTAGAACACACGTGAACTTTTTTGAAGCCCAGTGTGCAGTAAATGAAGCCAAAGTGTTGCAACGTGATCATGTGTAGAAAGCAGAAGGGAGGAATAAACATGATTCCTAGATTGTGTTATTCAATGAGAAAGCAGAAGAATAATAAAGGATCTAGATCCCCCTGCACTGAGTCAGGGGGAAGAGAAAAGTACTGACTTCTTCTCCATCAGCACACACATCATGAGATGTACTGTTGTATTGGCACTACACAAGTATACAAACATACACACTAATACAAATATACACTTTATCATTACATTACATGTCACTTGTTGGACGCTTTTATCCAAAGCGACTTACACACATTCAGTACTGTGGGCAATCCCCACAGGAGCAATTTGGGGTGAAGTGTCTTGCCCAGGGACACAGCAACATGCTGACTGCAGTGGGACTCAAACTTGCTATCCTCTGATTCGAAGATCAGCACACTAACCCACTGAGCCACAGCCTTCCCTTATCAAACAATCAATCGTACAGACATAAAGCATTAACACTCCTGTTGTCCTTCCAAATTATGTTTTTTTGTCAGAAAAAAGGGTTCTTCAAATATTATTGAGCTGAAAATTACATAGATGGTTCTTTACCTTCTTTGCAAGAAAAAATAATAGTCACTACTTACATTGAATTATGGGCATTTTATTGAAATGTATAGCATCTGGGGTCTTCCCGGATCAATTTTGATTGAATTTCTGATTAAGACTTTGACATTTAGAAGTCTTTGATTAGTTCGTTATTTTATTGTATGTATGTGTAATGTTCGTTATTGTATGTATGTGTAACGTCCGTATTTGAAAACTTCAATACAAATATTGTAAAGAAAAAAAAGAAGTCTTTGATTAGCCATTTCCTTTGTTTGCTCAGTTCTTAACTATAGTCAAACATATTTAACCTTTTCTCCGTTTAAAAAAAAGTTTAATTAAAGTTACTATAAAAATTGGACGGGACGACATAACAAAAGGTTGAAAGACTAAAACTTGATTAATTCAAGTTTCAGTTAACAAACTTCCAGGAATTTATTTTCTTTGTTTTTATCTAAAAGTGAGATAGAGGCCGAGAGAGAGGCAGAGTACCTGTTAAATCCATCTGCATTTCCTCTGAGGTCCCTGAAGATGTTGTGGAAAATGGAAAAGTGTGTTCCTGTCCCAGTTTGTGGGTGTGCTTTTGTGTATTGTACATCTGTGTGCATGTGTGTGTATGCAGTGTTTATCAAGACGAGCCCTTTTCAGCTATGTCTTTCTCTCTCCAGTAGCATTTGTTTTCTCACCGTCAGACATCCAGACCCAGGCATCCTGCTGCATCTATCCCAGCTCCGTTGCACCATGGGCAGCCTGAGGCCCGGACACTGGTCCCTGATCCTGGTCCTCATGCTCCTGCTGCAGATTCAGCCCGTTAAGGTGCAGGGAGTTGATCCTGTGTCGCAGAAACTACGACGACTCAACGAACAGGTCAGCTTAAATGAGACTGTGTGGGAAAATTCACGTTATTAAAGGACTTTTGGCTTACATTTTATTCCTAATGGTTAAAAGTTCTGAAAGAGATAATATTAAAGCAAAAAAAACTGATTTACTCTCTGTAGGTCAGATATATTTGCTTATTTATTTACTGAAATAGCAAAAAACTCTTGCAAGCATCATGATTTTTCAGAAGGTAGAAGTCATCACAGGAATGCATTGTATGCTTGTTTTTTCTTCTGGATGTATTTCAGTATTTTTCTGACCTTCAAATTAGTCACCAACAGCTGCAGAAAGATTTGTGAAAACAAATTTCCTCTCTGTTAGTTCCAGCAGTTCCAGGCGCTGACCCAGGCCCGTTTGAACATGTTGGCCCAGAACCAGAACAGAAACTCATCGGGGGGGTTGGAGAGCCGAGTAAAGGCACTGAGCGAAAACTGGCAACGCTTGTCAGAAGACCTGGATCAACTCAAGCGGAGCTCAACGCAGGAGATAGAGGGTCTCAGGTCAGAGCTTGGGAACACTAACTAAGAAAGGGTGCTCTGTAAATATATCTGTAAATCGATTCATCTGTGACAAATCCCTGCTTGTTGTTTTTGGTAAGCAAGGATTTGTGGGGGGCTGAGAAAAGATTAGAAAAGAGAACAGAAAATGACAGAAATGACATTTTCTTAATAATAAATTATGTCAAAACATTAGGGCTGGGTCAAGGGAGAATTGTTAGTCTTGAGTGGGAGGGCTTAGGTTTTGGCATCTGTTCTTTTGAGAAGTAATGATGAACAGAACAACCTTTACACCAGAGTAGTCTCCCAATGGACAAAAAAATACATTTTATTTTTCATTTATGAAGATCCAACCTGTTGATTCATAGCCTAAATATATTTTTTATTTTTTATTTGAAGTTGGACCAGGTCTGATTGTACCAGATGATGCATTTTCGACAAGTACAATAAATAAAGAATATATCATTCAAAAAAGTCTTCTCATGTTGCTCATCATCCCAGGGAGTGGAGTAGGAAGCTGGAGAAGAAGGGTAAACGTATGGAGGGTCGTCTTGCTTTCATGGAGAGGAGCCTGAGGGAGAACCGCCGCCATGCCCAGAAACAGAAGCCCGATCCTGGTCAGGATATCCCCAACCTCACCCTGGAGCTCCAGAGCCAAGACGAACGGCTCGGTGCCCTTCAGACCCAGCGAGACGAGCTGATCGTTGGGCTGAAAGGGCTGCAGGAATCCCTGAAGAACCAGGCGCTGCGTCTGACCCAACTGGAGGGTCAGGTCTTGCAGAAGAGCGACGGTAGAGCGCTGCGGAGGGCGGAAGAGTTGTTCGACTCCAACATCACATCTCAGGAACACTCTGAACCACGCAGGAGATCAAAGACACATAGAGGGAGAGAGAGATTGAGACTGGACTCCGAACCCATAGAAGGTCCCTTTCAATACCCATCAGTACCAATAAACCGAAGACATTCAAAGGAGTCAAGACCTCAGCAAGAATCTCATCCGCATTACTCGCCCCAACCAGACTCTTACGGTCTCCAGTCCCAGATCCAGGTGCCGGCCCAGAAAAGGTCTTACCCGATCCAGCAGGAGCAGATCCAGTCTGTGCCTTATCTTCATACCCAGGTACGACAAAGATACCAACCTAAGTTATATCGCCAGAGACACTCCCAGTTACACAACCCCACTCGGCCCTATTGGACCCAGCCCCTGCCCCATTCTCCAACTTATCCTGAACCCAACAAAGTCAGACAGAGTACGACCAGTCCGTGGCCTCCGCCGCCTAAAGGTTCAGATGATATTCCTCAGCCCAAATCTGAGTCTCAGGAAGAAACTGACACAAAGGAAGAGTCTTCAGTGATCCATAACTTCCTCCAGCTTCCTGTGAGGCACAAGATCCCTTCACGACCAGTTCCTAAAAAGGATGCAATCAGTAAGTAATATACTTCACGACACTTGAGGTATTTATTTAGCAGGTTCCAAAATAATCACAGTATGAACATGTTGCACCTCAGCCAAATCACGACATGTCTTCTCTGGACAAACGACACTGAAACCACAGAAATACAATGGAAGTTAAACAGACATTCCCATTTAAAGGGGACCTATCATGCAAAATGCACTTTTGTACGTCTTTTACACATGAATATGTGTCCCCGGTGTGTCAGGGAACTCACCAAGTGTCAGAAAACACAACCCTCTCTCTTTTCCTCCATACCCAAATCTCTAAAAACGGGGCTGCAACGGATCTGATACAGACTGATACAGATTTGAAATTGTTCTGACGTCAGAAACGGGTGCTCCGCCTATATGGGCAACTCTCCACCTATCAGGGGAATGAGAGGTTGCCGTGCCATGGTAACAGCATGGTAACAGCATGGTAACAGCATGGTAACAGCATGCCTCGCCCCCCTCCTTTGCAGGGGGGCGTGGTCAGCTGCAGCTCATTTGCCACAGAATCAGCCCTTGTGAAGACGGGGCTGGAATAGAGCAAATAGAGCGAAATGAGGCATGGCTAAAATGCATGATCTGTTTGGTATTTTGAAAAAAAAAACTTCACAGACATGTTTTATATATATATATATATAAGGTATGGCCCTACAATATATTATTCAAATATAGCATGATAGGTCCACTTTAAATCAACAAAGAAGATGGTCAAATTGGCAGCATGGTTCTGTCCATACAGTAAGTTACAAAATATACCTTACATGTTGTATCTCATTTGTTTAATCCTTACAATTTAAATGTTATCTGCCTAATAAATGGCAATTATCCGTAGTCATCCAAACATTAAAATACTTTAGACAGGGTAAGCAGAAACGTACAATTCCACTGTTAAACGCTAGGTTAAAAATGTGAATTGAATCAAAACTCCTTGGTTAGATTTAGGTTAAGAATGTGTTTTTCAGTTACATACAGTACGTTCATGACTTAAGCTATCCGACAAATGTAAGTTAAGTAGTTTACTGTAATTACTTACTACCAATAGATGACAACAGCCTACTAAGCCAATTTGCAGGTAGAATAATACCACCTCAAATCTGTGACCTCAATGACAAATAATGACAGCCTTTTATTCATCGTAACATTCGTGACTGTTGAAAAGAAACGAGGTGTTAAAATAATTTACAAGCCGTAAATGGGTATTACTGTTTCAGGGATTTTCCAGAAACTAGAGGGGTCTGTAGTTTTATTGAATTGTGTTGTATATTGTGTGTATTAGGGGACTCATTTGCATAGCCTCCAAATATCATTTACCAACAAGATATTTCTGATTGCTTGTCTTTTAAGTTGTACTTTTTAGCACTAGGTTTTTTTTTTATACTGAATATATCCTGTCTTTCTGCAGTCTGTAACGTGGACTCCCTGCTGCTCTTCCCCTCGGCATCAGCAGACAACTTCGTCACCTTCTTCCGGGCTCTTCCCAACCTTCCTGAACTTTCTGTGTGTTTGTGGCTCCGTGTGGAAGCCTCACATGTCGGCACACTGCTCTCTTACGCCACAGACGACAACGACAACCAGTTAGTTCTGTATGGACGTAACTCCTCTGCCTCTTCTGCATCCATCTCTGCTTCTTCTTCCTCCTCCTCCTCCTCCTCCCTAGACTTCATCATTGGAGACCCAGTGTATCGTCGTCTCCCTGTGTCGTCGCTGATGGACGCTCGCTGGCACCACCTTTGCGTCGTGTGGTCCTCCATCCAGGGGCGTTTCTGGCACTACGTTGACCGGCGCCTCACCTCCTCAGGCTCTCACTTCAGAAAGGGCTGGGAGATACCTGGGGGAGGGTCAGTGGTGCTGGGGCAGGAGCAGGACGTTGTGGGAGGAGGGTTTGACTCTGCGGAGGGGTTTGCCGGTCAGATAGCAGGGTTCTGGATGTGGAACCGGGTGCTGAGTGCTTCAGAGGTTGAAGGGGTGGCAGAAGGAAGAGGTTTACCCAGAGGGGTGGTGCTCGGCATGGAGGACATAAAGGAGGTGCATGGGGAGGTGCAGCAGGTGGCATGTGAATGTTTAGAGCACTGTGTGTGATAAAGTTACAGAGGAGGTTTCATATAGAGAGTTTCTTTCCAAAACATTATTTCGGTAGGGAATGCTTTCATTGCTGACCGTTTAACCGGCCATGCAAACACTTTATCTTCTTTTTAGATACATTTTTTTAAGGGGGCCCTATTATGCTTTTTTGGCTAAAATCCTAAAGATCACTCAAGAGGGAGTTTCTCTCTCACACCCTCTGAAGTGCCTCCTCCATAGGATGCCTTTGTTTATTTCAGCGACATATTGACATCACTCCGTAACACTTGCGTTTTTATAAAGACCTTTTTGAACATTAAAGTATGTAAACATGTCACAAAAGAGGCACAAAATACAAATATGAACCTGAAAATGAGCGTGATAGGGCCCCTTTAATATGTGTTGGATGTATATCAAGCAGTATGTTGTTGCTGGACTTAAACATATATCAACCAAAACTGGGACTGTTCCGACTGATATGCAACATTATTAAGTGTTAAACACTTCCAAGGATCTTAGAATAATGATGTGTACTGTAATACACAAGTGTTCTCATTTGATATTCATTTTCATCTCTTCCATGACAAAAA
Organism: Gobionotothen gibberifrons; assembly: GCA_943591055.1. Taxonomy (NCBI): domain Eukaryota; kingdom Metazoa; phylum Chordata; class Actinopteri; order Perciformes; family Nototheniidae; genus Gobionotothen; species Gobionotothen gibberifrons. The sequence goes on along the minus strand of CALSBZ010046900.1, from coordinate 5,939 downwards.
TATTTTATTGTAGCTGGATCAGGTAAGACTGTTTCAATTGTGCAGGGTTTTGGATAGTGTTGTAATTTAATCATTGACAATGCCTTGTTAACATTAAACCGTGGAATCAAAGTTGAAATGTAATAAAATGTGCTATTTGGACTCAAGATGCATTATTCATAAAACTAAAATCCTGCAGTAGAACCTTGGGACTCCAAAGACACTTTATGTTTTGTCAAGATCAAATATAATGGATGAGTTTAATTCTTCAAAAAGTAGATAAAGGTTTGGCAGCACCACTGCTGTAATTTATTCTTGAGGAGCACTTTATGTTCACTTTTTTTAACTTTTTTTAATCTGTGCTGGCACTTGGAATTATTACTTAATAATGTGGCACCATAACCATGTATAAAGCGATATTCTGGTCATAAAATACGTCTTTGAAAGTTTGACATATGTAAATTCTGTTCTTACTGTAGAAAATGCATTTTTAAACTTCTCCATGATGCCTCAGGTCCAAGGTGCAAACACCCTAAAGACAAGAAGGACTAAGCTCCGGACCTGGGGTGATAGGTGCTGCACCCTCAGACAATCAACCACCCTACTAACAAACCCTCAAAACCCACCTCTTCAGACTTGCCTTTCCCTGTTAAATACGTTTTAATTTACTTCATTTTATCTTTGTTTGTTGTTTGAATTGTACTTTTATAAAGCGACTTTGAGTAGAAAAAGCTATATAAAGGTAATGTATTATTATGAATTTGTATTTTGCCACAACATTATCAAAAAACCTAGCAGACAAGATGTGGGAGTCTAGTTGTTTTTTATTCAAAATGAAATCACAAGGTACATTCAAAAGTGTGAATCTAATCCAGTGACACATTTTTTGTTTTATAAAAAGAACAAAAAAAATACATTTCCCAGCATCCAGCGCGCCAGACATGTTTGGCCCTTCACACGATCCTTACAAGTGTCACATGATGATCATGGGAAGCTGAGGAAGAATAACAGTGTACAGTGAGGCAGCCACCACTGAAATTAATGAAATAAATCAGCGGAAGTCAGGGCACCGAACTACCGGGGGCCACCATGGCCAACATCACGAAGAAAGTGTCGTGGTCCAGCCGGGCCGACGAGTCCGGGGCCACGGCGGAGGGAACCCCGCTGCTGAACGGCTCTGAGCAGCCCCGACCCTCCAGACAGGTACCGCTGTAGCATGTTAGCTTAGCCTCCCTGACGTATGTTAGTCCCAAACAGTGATGTAAAGTAACTAAGTACATTTACTCAAGTAGCCTACTGTACTTCAGTGCAATGATGAGGTACTTGTACTTTACTTTAGTATTGCCTTTATTTGCTACTTTGTACTTCTACCAAACTTCAATTCAAAGAACAGTGTACTTTTACTCAACGACATTTATTAATACCTTTTTGTTACTTTACACATTTGGATTAAGGATGTGAAATATAATGAGCACTTGAATAAGACTTTAGTTCCACCTGGAGTAAATTCACAAGCTACCTTGCAGTATACAAAGTCATTCAAACTAGCTGCACCTTTACCAGCTTTGAGAACACTTTCATGATCAATCATTATAAAACATATCATATATATTATTCTGAAATGGACCAATCTGCAGAATGAGTACTTTCACTTTTGCTACTTTAAGTATAATATGATGCTGATACTTTTCTACATTTACTTGAGTAACATTTTGAATGCAGGACTTTTTCTGGTACTTCTTCCACCTCTGTACCTAAAGTGTTCAGAAGATGCTGTGTCATGTTTTTATTAACCACTAAGGTTACACTGAGTCATGTTTCTAAATGATGCATGGGATATGAGTGCTTGTGAAGATTTTTTTTATGCATTGTTGACTTCTTTTTTGGTTGTGTTTTCACGTGTTATGGTGTCTTTGCATTTCAGATGCAACAATACGCTTTGTTTGCTGCATGAAAGTAATTAAGTTAGTGTTAGTTCAATAACTTACAATACTGCTTGTAATTCGATTGTTATCTAGGGAAAATAATCCGATTATTGAGAGTTTTGAAAGGCTATAGTCCTTTCATTATATTAAGAAGCTAGTGACTTATCTTTATTACTAGGTTATTAAAACAGGCAGTCTGGCAGCTTCGTATAAGGACACAGTTATCGAGAATAATAACTTAACCTCATGTCAGTCATTACTTTAGAAAGGATGATGATTGTTACATTTCCTGAATTGGAGTAAGAAAGTCCATTCTCAAAGTAATACAATCAGTGTTCACATAATTGCAGGTAATCTGAGCCTGTTATGGATACTGTTTATATCCAGTATACGTTTTATTTTAGTATGTTAGTGTGAACAGAATAGTATTAAACAACAGTCTCAAACTGTCACTAACTAGTAGACCTGCTATATTTAGACTAAATGACGTCCTCTGTCCACCTAATATGGAGAATCCTACTTCCTTTTTCCTCTCCGTCTCACCAGGATTACTCATTTCCTTTAGGATTCAAGGTGGAAGTTTGAACAAAATGTACTTTATTGTATCATACATGCAGTGTTAGTTCCTTATACTTCTCCAACCCTGTCGCTCTTATCTGGATATCCAACATGTTAAAGCATCAGCTTGAAAATGGCTACACAATAGCCCTATATATATATATATTATATATATATATTTGTGTTGGTGTTTGTGGTGTCTATAGCTGCCGAGAGGCGGTATATTTCAGGTAGGCAGACTGAGCACGGTGGATTTGGAGGAGGAGATGACGTCTGAAGAGGTAAAGCCCGAGAACAACGTCGAACTATTTCTCTCTGTGTCTGTCGCTCCTCTATCGATATCACCTCATGAAGACTGCTACCGCCATTTCTTCTAGACTTCCTTAGTGCAGTTAGTTAACCCTCTGTAATTATACAAATGTGTGTGCAGACATCATTGCATTTAATGTAATCTCAGTAGCTCCCTGCTTAATATGGCCTTCTATGGGAACTCTTGACACAAAAGTGACCTGTAATAAGGATGTTTGACTCATCCAGTGTGTGTAAGAACACGTGTTTGGAAACTGTCTGACGGTTTCCACTGTGATGCATCGCACATTTATGAACTGAGGCAGGCCTTGTGCTAAACACTGACCGCCTGACCATTCAGTTTTTAGTTTTCAGAAACTGATTGATCCCACACACTGGTAGCTTCAGACAAAAAAAACAGATTGAGTAACACACCATTTATTCAATACAGATAATGTGTTTGATTAGCATATCTTAGTCAGGTTTTACTTAGTGACCTTTACTGACCTTTTACAACAATGGGTTGCACAACAAATGCAGCTCAGTCCTTTTAGGCTACAAAAGAAAAGCAAAAACGGTTTTATGTTATTTTACTTGTATAGCTCAGTTCAATCAGGCATCAAACATCTCCCCAGAAATACAAAGAAAACACACAATAAGCTATTTAAATTCAGCATAACAGATGCAGCTTGGAGTGCCACATCGCTACAGGATTATACACGCTTGCTTGAAGCTACTTTTCAGTCTCTTAGCTTGACAGGACATCCATTTCCTCCCGTGACAGAAGCCATCAGATTCAGATCTGTTCTGACTGCCTGACGGGAATGTGATGCCATGCATGTGACTTGCACGTCTTTCGTTTGCCGCAAATAAAAGCATTTGTCTGTTTGCGCAAATGTGTTGCGTAGTTGCTTTATTCGCTACTGATTGTGCGACCTGACGCTCACTTCAAATCGCGTGCAAATGTGGAATAGATTAGACTTTTTATTTGACTGTAGTTGGCTTGCATGCATCTTCGATTATGAATGCTCCTGTATCTGTTAGATGAAGTCTGTAAAACATGTCCTCTCTCCCGTAGTGATCTTTGAGAGTAATAGACGTTTGTGTGTGTCGTTTCAAATGCTTGTGTGTTGCATCAGAATGTTTTTTCCTCCCAGCTCCTTGCAGTCCCGCACATGATTCAGAGGTTAGAAGTCAGTTTCAGTTTGGTGATTTCGGGGTTTTTCTCTGTTTTTCCTGCAGGACTCTCTGAGAGGGCGGCCTAAAGAGATCCCTCATAATGAGAAGCTGCTGTCACTTAAATTTGAGGTAAAAATGCCAACTCAATGCTGATTATTATATGATCCCTGCATTAGATTATTTTAATGAAAGCATCGTGTGTATATGGGATATATACGTTTCATGTTTTGATGTCACCTTGTTGGAGTTAAGAAATAGATGAAGTATAACAATAGTTGAATGTAACACGTATAGAAAATGCCATTCAGGTTATGAAACGTTAAAAACATGTTGGGCTAACAGGGCAATAATCCTCTTAAGCAGGCAGGAAACTAACAGCTGTTGATCAAATCAGCTTAGCATTAACATATCTATGGTTTACTATGAACTTGCTGACCTAAAAATGTAAATGAGGTATTTGTGACATTTTTTTAATCTGTGTTTATCATAAAGTATTGCAAAATAGAAGAAAACATTGCTTTTGTTGGTTTTAAATATAGATTTTGTATTGATTTGTTGTGTTTATTTAATGTTGTGTGTGTTATTCCAGAGTCTGGACTATGATAACATTGAGAACCAGCTGTTTCTGGAGGAGGAGAGGAGGATGAGTTTCATGGTGAGTAGAGAAGGAAACACCTGGATGTTTGTTATCCAACCTTACATGTCTTTAATAAACAAGGACCATGCATAAAAACACATGAGGAAGATATTATTTATGCCAGATAAAGCTCCTATCTAATGTCCATCTTCTGTTCTTATATTGTAACAAAGGTGACTTTATATAATCACCTTGATACGTCAATGCGTATGAATTCATGCATTTCCCTTATTTTTGAATAACTCTCTAACTTCTCCTCTGGCGATGGTTTTGTCTCCTCTCTGTTCTTGTATTTTGTTCTAGGGTTTCCGCTGCCTGGAGATCAGTCGCTGGGTGGTTTGTGGTCTGATCGGCTTCCTGACCGGCCTCATCGCCTGCTTCATCGACATCGCGGTGGAGGAACTTGCTGGGATCAAATACCGAGTGGTCAAAGAGAGTATCCTTTGTGCTAAGATAATCAGAACAACTTGTTACGGGCACAAGTACAATACAGAGAAACAATGATTTAAAGAATATATAATCATTTGGTATTGCACTGTTTTATATATATATTAAGGTTGCATAATTAATCAGAATGTTATCGAACATGGACTAGTGCAATGCCCAACTCACAGTAAGCTGCAATATTTGGTCAAGGCAAAAATGAAAAAGTATCTGAATGAAGTATTGAAGCATACACTTACATTTTTCATTACTACACATATTTGATACCAATTCTACTTCAACCATATTCAATGTAAACACTGCTATATTTTTCTATGTTATTATAGTTTTCTTAAAATAGTTTCTATCTGTGTTTTTAATTGCTGTTTTACTTTTATGTATGCACCACGACACCAAGTCAAATTCCTCGTATGTGTTGACCTACCTGGTGATAAACCTGTTTCTGATTCTGATTCTGACATCCTTGTTTGGTTCAGACCCTCTCAAGCAAATCCCTGTGTTCCCCCCAGAGGGAGTTTCTCTCCCCGCCCCCCACCCCTGCCTGAAACGCCTCCATTGGACTCCTTTGTTTACTCATGTAGCATAACAGGATAACAGGGGGTCCGCGGGGTCTTAAAAAGTATTAAAAGTTGATCAATCAATTTAGCGGAAATTTAGGCTATTAAAAAGTATTAAACGGCATTTCCCAAGGTATTACATTTTGTAGCTTGTTTTCAATAAGTATATAAATGGTCCAAAGAGGTTGTATTCTACAGTCTGCCTGAATGTAATCATTGCGTAGGTGTGTAGTGTGATTCTGTGTAGTTTATTTATGGCATCCCGTTGGGTTTGACGTCATCTGAACAGGACATCGCACGCTCACTGCTTGATGGCGCGCCAAGGTCCGTTTACGCCGGTTGCTAAGCAACATCGTTATGGGGAAATGCAAG
>CALSBZ010046899.1:1135343-1148851 GCA_943591055.1 Gobionotothen gibberifrons | reverse complement strand
ATATATATATATCCTCCTGGGACCCAGCCCATTGAAAATGTCCACTGTAGTGGACATTTTGTTAACATGCATCTCCTTTTACTCCTTTGAGCTACTCTATCAATCCCTGATGTACTGTACAAAGGACATCCTGGTCTTTCCAATGTCATTGGTTAAAATTGCATGCTGGGAAGTTCCTCTTTCTTTTCATCCAAAATGGCTGGCATACGAAAAACAACATTTTATAGAAGCAGGAGAAGTCAAATATTGTTGAATAATTGTAATTTTTACCATGAAAATCATATATGTTCTTGTTTATTAACATGCGAGGAACTATATAATTAGTTCTGAAAGCAATTAAATAATTCAAGTTTTGAAATAACAGCTCTTTTATAAATGTCCATTCTAGTGGACGTCAGGACCGTCTTCATTGACTTTATGACTCAATATTGTTGCAGGAGACGGAACTGAAGCAGACATTTTCTGCACCAGATAGTTAAGGGAGATTCAGATTTTGAGCTCTCAGATGATGAGAGAGGTGAGGATTTCACACCTGGGATAGAAGAGGGTCAGGAAGAAGGGGGGGAAAGATGCAGGAGTCTCCATGAGCGCACAGATACATACAGAGAGACAGATAGGGACGAGTTGGAAAGACATGGCCCTCTGTGGGCCAAGAGTAGCACGTATGTCTTATTGTTGTTTTTATTTTAAGTGGAGCCATGAAAAATGAGAATTGCCTCAGGAATGCAAGCTTTGTTTCTATGAGCATGGTCAAATGGAGACCACATCCATAAAACTAATCAAGATGACCCATACAGCCCAGGCCGACTGGAGTCAATGAGGTACTTTTCCCACTACATTGACTACAAAGTCTTTGAAGATCTGGAAAGATTCACCAAAAACCAAGCTAGTTTTTTATTGACCAAATAAACAGCAATGTTCAGATCAATTACTTATTCATGTTTTAAATAAAGGTGAATGTATTATTGTATTAATATCACTCTATAACCATAATACGTTACATAGTCCATCTGTTCATTTTGGCTGCCTTTTCAAACTAATATGGTCCCGACGTCCTCTACAGTGGACATACTGTAACATTCTAAATTGCAAGATGTTTTTTTTGTAGGAAATCACAAAAAAAAGGAAATTGGAAGACACTTTTTTTCCTCGGGGTCCCACACAGTGCAATAAGCTTCTTAGTGCAATAAGAAGCTACAGGGGAGAGATCTGAGGGCACGCCATGGAGTAGACGTGTGAAACACGAGGTCCCACTTTTTTTTTACAAATTAAGCTATAATTGGCTTTACATTTGATTGAGTGTTAGTTAATTTAGTATTTGGAGAGTCAACAAAGTATTTAACGTTTTATTTTGGAACATTATTTGGACAAGATGCCCCCAAAACCGCTAAAAGCCGTGCAAGCTAGCATCGAGGAGGCTAAGGCTACTAGCAAGAGCAGTGTGGACGCTAGCATGCTACAGGCATTCCGTGAGATTGTCAAGGAAGTTATTCAAGAAGAGAATAACGATCTCCGTGAAGAGATCAGACGGGCCATCTCTCCGCTAAAAATCGCTCTGGATGAATGCCATGACAAACTACGTGCCCACGAAGAAGGGTTGAACAGCTTTGATGCCCGCTTGCAGGCAATGGAGACGCGTTACGCTAACCTGAACAGTGACTACAAGAAGCTACAGGAGAAGACGGATGACTTGGAAAACAGGGGAAGACGGTGCAACTTACGTATCATAGGAGTGCCAGAGGGTTTGGAGAAGGGAAACCCTACACAGTTTATCGCCGGACTCCTACATGAGGTTCTCGGAGGTCCTAACGGCTTAGAGCAGCCCCCGATCCTGGACAGGGCTCATCGGGCTACAGCTAAGGTTCCTCGAGAGGGGGACAGACCGCACCCGTTCATTCTTCGGGTTCATTACTTTCAGGAGAAGGAGCGGATTCAGCGCCTGGCCAGGCAGAAGGGACGACTGGAGTTCCAAGGAAAACAGATCCTCATCTTCCCGGACTACAGCGCCGACCAGACGGCATTCAGCGAAGTGAAAGAACTCCTGCGTAAAGAAGAGGGTGTCCGGTACGGTCTCCTGTATCCAGCTCGTCTTCGGATCTCCTTTAACGGGAAGACGGAGATGTTTGAAAACCCGCAAACGGCAAAGGACTTTGTCATGGCCAAGATCCGACCAGCCTGAATGTGAGTTGGAGAGAGGGGAAAAAAGAGGCCGAGTCGAAACTACTGACTAATTTTTTCAAGGACCTTATTAACGGTCCTCTGTTTGATTCAGTTGAAGCCTAAGCCCGACGTGAGTCTGTTTACTTATTGGAATCGTTGTAAAGCAGCGACCCATATTAACGTTTAATTGTTGCATAAATGATTTCCATTCATTGGACTGGATTTAATTACTGTGGTACATTTTTATTCTTTAAAGTGAGGTACGCTTTTGATTTCACCCATGTTCTAAAATTCTGTTATTTTGTGTTATATAGGGCATAATTGTGGAACTGGTTGCCGGGTTATCTGTTAGCTCTTTTTGCTAAAGCTCCTTTTGTCAACAAACCGACGTCACAGGGTTAAAGGGCAGGTCCCGCTGTAGTGTGCTCGCTTTTGTTCAACGGCTGGTCCGGGTAACCACGTTGCAAGTCCACAGTTGTTTTACACTGTAATTGCAAGGTGTGGCTGTGATTTAAAGGTGTCCTTTTTATTTGTATTGTTATTTTCACCTACATTTGCGGATGTTTTTGTTTGTGTTCTCTCCGTTTTGTTGACTCTCTTTATATTGCGTGAATATAGTCATTGGTTTAGCATAAGGATTATAGTTCAAACACATTATTAATAAAGGGACAGTGTTTGAGGTTAGGAGTGTGTATTGTGATCTCAGGGAAAGCTAGGAAGCTTTGGGAGTCCTGTGTCGTTTCTCTAGAGAGGATGATACTGAGGATAATGGGGAGGGTGGGGTTGATGTTTTTACTTTTTGCTTTTTTGTCTGTTTTTACTTGGTCTCTGTTTGTTGTATTAAGGTTGACTATAGTTGCAATGCTAATTCAAATGTATCACCAACAGTACAACATTATTCTTCATATTTCCCCCTCCGGTAAATGTTGATGGCAGTTCCTACTTCCTCAACTTTAAGAAAGGATGGATGCAATATTAATCTTATCAGCTGGAATGTTAGAGGACTTAATCACCCAACCAAACGTAACAAAGTATTCTCCCATCTCTCACAACTCAAAGTGAACATTGCGTTTCTCCAAGAAACACACCTCAAAATTCAAGACCATCCTAAAATTAAGAGAGATTGGGTCGGACAAATGTTTCATTCTAAATTGAATAATAAAGTTAGGGGTACTGCGATTCTTGTTCATAAATCAACTCCGTTTGTGGTCTCTGATGTAACCGCTGATCCAAGTGGCCGTTATATAGTTGTGGTGAGCTCATTATTTAACACTCCTCTAATTTTAGCTAATGTGTACGCCCCAAATTGTGATGATAGTGATTTTTTCCGAACATTTCTTCACTCATTACCTTGTATTGATACTCACCAATTAATACTGGGGGGAGACATGAATACGACTATGAATCCTGCATTAGACCGTTCCTCCACAAGAGCCTCACCAGTCTCAAAGTCCTCTCGAGTTTTACAATCATATTTGGAGACCTATGGGGTTGTGGGGCTGTATTCGACTATTCGAATATTCGTTCGTTGACCAACTATTCGGTTTTCAATTTCATTATTCGGATATTCGTTTTTTTTGTTTTTTTCAAAAAAATATTTGTTTCCCCCCTAAATGTATGCTATCAATAAAGGCGAATTGCCATATTCTTATACTATATTTATACTTTTGAATTGCACTGTTAAAATGCGGAATGCCTGTGCTCCTGACATCGTGTTCACTCACAGTCACGAACGCAAACGGCTCGCTTCACCTCGTTTCACACACCTGAACACAACATTCCAAAGACTTCAGCTGTGTGGGACCATTTTAAATTGGACAACGGTAATTCGTGCCAAATATGCGACAAGAAACTGGCCTACCACGGTGGCACAACAACTCTAAAAGTCACCTGGATGCTGTAAGTAGTAGCCTAGCTTAGCTTAGCTGTTGTCAAGTTGCCATGATGAAGCTGCTTTATCCGCCGTTTAAACAGTAACGTTACACATGATAAAAACGTGCACTTACTTTGCTTGGAAAATAGTTGCTAGCAAGCAAACAAATTGTTTTTTTATATTAGTTTTTCAATTTTATCCGAATAGTGAAAATAATAGGAGTAATGTGGGAACATCTGGGGCTAAGGCAATTATTGGCATACAGTTCGTTCATTTATTTTTCGTTCTTCATTTATTTAAATACTGTTTACTGTATCGGTAGCAAGTATTACACTGTTAGGCCTACTGTTACGGCTATGTTATTAAAAGTATTGTTGTTATAACAGAAATATGTGTTTTGTATCTTTGTTTGACTCTTCAGGTTGTAAAACATTATTTGGTCCCCGGGCGCTGCACTGCGGCTGGGTTAAATGCAGAGGACACATTTAGTTTTAATGTATGCGAGTACTGAGAAAATAAATAAGTATAAATCGTAGTAGTATACTCTTTCTGCGCTTCTGCTTAACAGCGTGGTGTCAGGTGTCTCGGATTCAGAGCGTGTTATGAAACCTTTTGGAGAAAAAAAAATGTATAAAAAAAAATCCTCTCCGCACCGAATATTCGAATATTCGCTGCTGATTACTACCGAATATCCGGAGCCCGAAAAATGGTATTCGGGACAGCCCTAGCGCTTGGCGATTTATTTTTCCATCGACTAGGCAATACTCCTTTTTTTCTCCAGTGCATCAAACGTATTCACGTATTGATTATTTTTTTGTTGACAAAAAGCTATTATCTAATGTCAAAGCATGCACATATAATAGTATTGTGATATTTAATCATAGTCCTCTGCTTTTAGAGCTCAGTTTCCCAAATCAAAACTCAGTTTATTCATGGAGGTTTAACGCTCTCTTGCTATCTGATGAGGGATTTGTTCAGTACATTTCGAAGCAGATTGATATTTTTCTCAAAACAAATATAACTACTGATGTTACTTATAGTACCATCTGGGAAAGTTTGAAAGCGTTCTTAAGGGGCCATATCATTTCTTACTGTTCGTTTACTAAAAAACAAAAACAAAAACGTTTAATTGAATTAACTGATGCCATAATGAAATTAGATCATCAACACTCAGCCACTCCTTCTCCAGATCTTTACAAGCAAAGGCTTAATTTACAAACAGAATTTAATCTACTTTCAACTGAACAATCTGAGAAAATGCTGCTAAAATCTAGACGATTATGGTATGAGCATGGGGAAAAAGCCTCCAAATTGTTAGCCCACCAGCTACGTAAATCGGAATCTACACATATAATCCCTGAAATCAAAACACAATTTGGACATATTACAAAAGAGCCAGACAAGATAAATGAGAGTTTTCAATACTTCTATTCTAACCTTTATAAATCGGACTCGTTAAACAAACCTGAGCTATTGGACACATTTTTTGATAAATTGCCAGTTCCGACCATGGACTTGCATAGTAAAGGTACACTAGAAAATCAAATTACCCTGGAAGAAATTAAAATGGCCATCAAGTCAATGCAAAGCGGAAAATCTCCAGGCCCAGATGGGTTTTCCGTTGAATTTTTCAAAGCATTTAGTGAGAGCATATCTCCACTTTTACGAGAAATGTATATAGAATGCTTTAACTCAAAATGTCTCCCCCCTACACTTGAGCAAGCAACAATCTCACTTCTTTTGAAACCAAATAAAGACCCACTAGAATGTTCCTCCTACCGCCCAATATCGCTCTTAAATGTTGATTTTAAAATATTGTCAAAAACACTGGCTCTCAGACTTGAACAGTATCTGCCCTCGATCATCTCTTCAGACCAAACAGGATTTGTGAAGGGTAGACAGGGCTTTTTCAATTTACGTAGGCTTTTTAATATTATGTATACCCCATCGTCCCCACTACCTGAGATAGCCTTATCGCTAGATGCTGAAAAAGCATTTGACCGGGTGGAATGGGATTACTTATATTACACCCTCGATACATTTGGACTGGGCCAGAATTATTTCATGGATAAAACTCCTATATAACTCACCCATGGCTCGGGTTAGGACAAATGCCACACACTCCCAGTATTTCCCTCTCAATCGTGGGACCAGACAAGGATGCCCCTTATCTCCACTTCTATTCGCAATATGTATTGAACCATTAGCAATTAAACTACGAACTGACAACAGAGTTAAAGGAATCCAACGGGCAGGCAAGGAGCATAAAGTGTCATTATACGCCGATGATCTTTTACTCTACATTTCTGACCCTATAATCTCTCTTCCCCATGCACTTGCAATTTTTCGGGATTTTGGTAGTATCTCAGGTTATAAATTAAATGTAAACAAAAGTGAACTACTCGCCATAAACTCTAAAGCCAGAGGAATTTCATTTGAAACATTTCAATTTAAGGTAAAAACTGATCACATGACATATCTGGGCATCAAGGTTACTAATCTGTATAGAAAGTTATTTGAGGAAAATGTTACCCCCCTTCTTGAACGTACTAAGAAAGATTTTCAGAGATGGGGCAATCTCCCATTATCGCTAATTGGACGCATTAATGTAGTGAAAATGAACACCCTACCTAAATTCTTATATCTGTTTCAATGTATTCCAACTTGTATACCAAAAAAGTATTTTAATACTCTGGACAAATATATTTCTGCATTTATTTGGAATAATAAAACCCCTAGGATTCGTAAAGATTTCCTTCAGAGAACAAAACAATCAGGAGGGCTAGCCCTACCCAATTTCCAATTATATTATTGGGCGGCGAATGTACGGAGTATGCTCTATTGGCTAAGTGCTCCTTCTACAGAGACACCAGCTTGGATTCTTATTGAATCGGCCTACTGCGGTAAAACTTCATTACCGGCTTTGCTTGGATCAGCTCTTCCATTGGAATTGTATACCTACAAGAGTAATCCATTAGTATATCATTCTCTTAGAATCTGGGTACAGTGTAGGAAACGGTTTGGATTACATATGATGTCTATACGATCACCGATTTACTCGAACCATATGTCCCCACCCTCTGTGATGGATTCCGCTTTTAAGATCTGGAATAATGTGGGAATACGTAGTTTTGAAGATCTGTATATAAACAAGGTATTTGCCTCATTTAGTCAGTTGACAGAAACATTTTGTATTCCACCCGGCCATCTTTTCAGATATTTCCAAATTCGAAATTTCACACGTAGCAAATACCCGCAGTTTCCAAATAAACCAGCGGAAACAACCTTAGACAGAATTCTTGAAATAAATGTGCAGAATAGAGGAGTAATTAGGGTGTTGTATAATGTACTTTCCTCCCTGCATTCTCCCTCTCTTTCGACAATCAGATCTCAGTGGGAAGATGATCTAGCATTTGAAATAACAGATGATAATTGGCAGTCCATCCTTCAAAGAGTTCACGCTTCCTCAATTTGTGCCAGACATGGCCTTCTCCAATTCAAGGTATTACACCGCCTTCATTTATCAAAAGAAAAACTAGCAAAGATGTATCCAGGGGTAGATCCCTTATGCAACAGATGTAAGTCAGTAACAGGGTCCCTCATCCATACTTTCTGGACATGTCCAAACTTCATAATTATTGGACATCCATATTTGATACGTTTTCTAAGATCTTTAAAGTAAAATGTACCCCTTCTCCTCTTACTGCAATTTTTGGAGTCGTCCCGGACGACATTGTCCTTTCCAGACATTATTCAAACGCTGTTGCTTTAGCTTCCCTAATTGCTAGGCGACTTATACTCATGAGGTGGAAGCAGGAGGCATCTCCCACTCATGTCCACTGGGTGACAGAACTTATGATGTTTCTACACATGGAGAAAATAAAGTGTACTTTGGGTGGCTCCACTTGTAAATTCTATAGGACCTGGCAACCATTTTTGCCGTACATGGAAAGTTTGAAACTGCATACTCTTCCCTAACGGATTTATATTTATAAAAAAATAAAAAAACGGAATTAGAACACAGATTTTCTATAGTCAATCGTGATTAACATGTATCTCGAACCTTGTCATATATTTTATTTTATTTTTATGTGTGCTGTGTTTTCAACCATTTGTTTGTTTATTATTTCTTGTCTTATTCTGTAGGGGGGTGGGGGGGTTAACAAAAAATGGACAACCTGCAATTTTTTTGTCACTGAAACTGAAACTGTATGTGTTGTTTAAGAAAAAGGAAAATAAAGTTAAAAAAAATAAAAATAAAAAGAAGCTACAGGGATGTTAATCTAACATCGGTAATATTAACTTTATTTAATACAACATTTACGGTACAAGATTTACATCATACAGCCCATGTAGTATAATATTTTACAAATGATGAATTACAGCAAACATGTGCAATATATCCATTATTACAGCTCCGTGGGATGGCAGTAAGACGATATGGGTCCGTTGTTATTGTGCATCCATGGGTAGAGATAAACGCATGTAGTGCTGAACCTGCTGAACACGTAACATGAACGTGCCGGGCGGCGCGGTCCCGTGGGTTAGATGCGCGTTCATAATGCAGAGCGAAAATAACTCTCAGAATAACGTTATTAGCACATTTTTACAACTTGAGAAACGAATGTTTTTAATAAGGGCTATACAAGTGTTCATACTGGGTAGTTTATTTAGTTTAAAAAAAATTATCCAACGATTTACAGACCATTCTTTCCCCATGTAAGTCAATGGGAAAAAGTGTTTCCGGGCCTGGCAACCAAACGGAAGTGTAGTTTGGCCACCACGAATATTTTCATCTGAGTCCGGCACACTTCCTGGGGGCTTGGTCACTACCCGATCTGCAGCTCTGCCCGATCTGCAGTGTGCATGTGCGAGATGGTCCGCCATATTGGACAACTCCGGATGGCAACCCAAGTAGGACAACATTGTCCTGTTGGCAAAGCTCAAAAAGAAAACTCGAGAGAGATGAGTTATTGTTATTACAACGTGACTTCACTATTATTTAACAACTCTTTTTATTGGGTTCTTTTATTTGGGGTTAAGTACATTGTCAGAATAAGTGAGAAATGAATTTAACTTCTGTTATAACAGCCATATGCCATACATTTTTGCTCTTAATGATCTGCTCTTAGCCGCCGACTCAGGCAGCCCAGCTGTTTTGGTGCTGTTAGACTTAACTGCTGCCTTTGACACTGTGGACCATAGCATCCTGTTGTTACGGCTTGAACAGTCCGCAGGCATTACAGGCTCTGCCCTTGCATGGTTCAGGTCTTATTTGACGGACCGTAGCTTCTCAGTGCAGTTAGGTGCCTTCTCCTCTGCCAAAGCCCCTCTTACCTGTGGGGTTCCCCAAGGCTCGATTCTGGGCCCCATCCTTTTTCTACTGTACATACTGCCCCTAGGTTCAATTCTCACAAAACATAATATCCCCTTCCATTGTTACGCTGATGATGTACAGATTTATCTGCCTCTCAATCAAAATGCCAATTCACTACAACAGTTGAAGGACTGCTTAACAGAGATTAAATCCTGGCTGAGCCAAAACTTCCTCACCCTCAATGAGAGCAAGACCGAGGTCATCTTTTTTGGACCCCAACCAACAGTCTCCCCGGTTGATATTCTGGGCTCCCTCAATAAAAACATCCTCCCCTCTGTCATGAACCTTGGAGTGACCTTCAACAGCACCTTTAAATTTGATAAGCAGGTTAGCACTGTAGTCAAGACCTGCTTTTTCAAAATACGACTATTGGCTAAGACCAAGTCGTTTTTGTCTTTTAAAGACCTAGAAAGGGTTATTAACGCCTTTGTTACCTCGAGACTGGATTACTGCAATGCTCTGTATGTGGGTATGGACCAGGCCTTAATTAGATGCCTCCAGCTAGTTCAGAATGCAGCTGCACGTCTTCTCACTGGCCATAAAAAGCGTGACCATATCACCCCAATTCTGGCTTCATTGCACTGGCTTCCAGTTCGGTTCAGAATAGATTTTAAACTCCTTTTATTCGTTTTCAAAGCCCTAAACGGGCTGGCTCCTGCCTATATAGCCGAACTCCTCCATCGCTACACCCCAGGCAGAGCCTTAAGGTCGGCTGACCAGCTGCTGTTGATAGTGCCTAAGACCAGGCTTAAAACCCGAGGGCATCGAGCTTTCGCAGCGGCTGGCCCTAGGCTCTGGAATACTTTGCCCCTCCATGTGAGGTCGGCCCAGACCCTGTTTTGTTATTTTAAATCAACACTTAAAACTCACTTTTTCTCTCTGGTTTTTGTTTAATATTATTCGAATATAGTAGATAGGATTAATAAAATATAGTACCTTATATTTCATCTTTTTTCACTTTAGACCCCTGCGGTTTATTCTTAAAAACCCATACCCTTACCCACCCCCCTTTTCCCTATGCTGGTCTATGGCCTTGTAGAGGGTAATGGGGTACAGAGTCGCTTAGACAAGCGGGGGAGTGCATACGACGAAGAGATAGGTTGTTGTGCTCCTTATCTCTGTTTCTTATCCTATATCTAATAGAACTGCTCGGGTCTTGATAGATTGAGTGGGGAAGTTCATGGGATTTTTCTAGAGGGTTATCAAGAATAACTTTTATCCAATGACCTTTTCCCTCTCTGTCTGTGTCTGTGTATTCTCTTGTTCCGATTAACCCAGCCAAATCTTTTTTCTTTTATCTATATCTACGCCGGGTTCCGGAGTCGAGGCTGATCATCTTGCCGTAGTCCTGTGTCCTTGATCCTCTATCCTGAGTTCTGGATTAAGTCGTGGACTTCGGGTCGTGGCGGAACCTGTCTCTGTGGTCCTGCCTGGGTCTCGTCATGCTGCTTCCCTGATGGCTTCCTCAGGATTGTAGCTGACATCTTCGTGGATTCATCTTCTTATTACAGACACATGCATTTCCTAACATTCGGTCTATATGCTGTAAAATGTATTATCTCTTCGATTTACACACGGCATCTATTGCACGTCTGTCCGTCCTGGGAGAGGGATCCCTCCTCTGTTGCTCTCCCTGAGGTTTCTCCCATTTTTCCCCTTTAAACTGTGGGTTTTCTCCGGAAGTTTTTCCTTGTACGATGTGAGGGTCTAAGGATAGAGGGTGTCGTTTTTTTTAAATACTGATATTCTGAACAATCTGTGCTGTTGTATTTGCTGTAAAGTGTCTCTACTGTAGGCTATAATTTTATTATATGTACAGCACTTTGGCTCGACCAAAAATCGTTTATAAATGTGCTATATAAATAAAACTTGATTTGATTTGATACATTCACAGTAAATATGTATTCAGTATGATAGCTGTCTAAAATAGGAGTTTCTCTGTGTCTAAAGGTCTTTACGCATCTGATACTGCTGCTCTTACCTGTGGTGTGCCTCAATGTTCTGTTTTGGGTCCTATTTTATTTTCCTTATATGCTTCCCTTGGGTCAGGTTATCAGCAAATTCAGTAATATTTCCTACCACTGTTACGCTGATGATATTCAACTCTATGTCTCTTTTAAAGTTACACAACTGTCTAAATGCCATTAAGGACTGGATGTCTAACAACTTATTGCAGCTTAATGCAGACAAAACAGAGGTTCTCATCATTGCGTCAGACAGTATAGCTCCGACAGTTGCAAAGAGTATAGGGTCCCTTTCCTCAGCTGTTCGGTCCAATCTACGAAATCTTGGTGTGACATTTGATCAGGCAATGCATTTTGATCAGCATGTTAAATCACTGACCCGTACATGCTTTTTCCATCTCAGAAATATTGCAAAGCTCAGGTCTGTTGTGTCATTAGCGCAGCTTCAAATGATCATTCATGCTTTTATATCATCCCGGCTGGATTACTGTAACTCCATTTGAACATGTCTCAGCAAGTCATCTCTAAACCGCCTAAAAAGGGTCCAGAATGATGCTGCAAGACTGTTAACCAGGTCAAGCAGGATGACACACATTACACCAATTTTAAAATCCTTACATTGGCTCCCCACTCGTTTTAGAATAGATTTTAAGGTCCTGGTTATTACATATAGAGCCATGCGTGGAAATGCACCGGAATACATATGTGACCTTCAACATCCTTACATCGCCAGTAGGTCACGTAGGACTTCAGACCAGGGCCTACTGTCTGTCCCACGGTCTCGTCTAAAAACGAAAGGTGACTGTGTCTTTCAGGTGGTGCTCCAACACTGTGGAACTCTCTCCCTATAGCCATCCGCTCTGCAGTCTCCGTTGAAGCTTTTAAAAAACTACTGAAGACCTACCTTTTTACATTGGCTTTTATTTCTATTTGAAATGTGTGTGGTGTGTTCTGTTATTATGTTTGTTCCTTTCTGGACTCCACGTGGTCTGTGTTATGTTTTTATGTTGACCTTAAAAATGTCTGCCTCATGTGGTTATTGTATTCATGTTTCTGTGGTCTTAATTTTAAATGTTGTTCTTACTTGTGAAGTACTTTGTGAAATGATATTTCTGTGAAATGTGCAATAATAAATACACGTATTAACATTATTATTTTCTGCAACTACCAACAATAAGAGACATTCCATTAACACTTCTAAGATTGGTACATTTATCCATTGCCATCAACGATAAGAACCATGGAACCCAGGCAACGACCGTCAAACAACTCAGGTAACTGATCATCTTAACCGCTTAGCCTTTCCCCAATGCCTCCATACACTTCCTATTAATGAACTTTTCGCCTGACCTCACCCAGACAAAACCAAATAATCTGAAAATTATTTTAAAAAAAGAAACTGGGCGCATACCACACAGCCCTGCTGGAAAGCCGACACGACACATTCAACACAGAAGCAGATAAGATCTACCGGACCACAGCAAACTCATCTCTGAAAACTGGTGCCAACAACTTAATTACAAATACACATTAACCAAACCCAATACACACCAAACACAGTGGATGTTTGCTGGAACTACTTGTAACAGCTAGTTTCCTGACGGACACACACAGCGTTGAGACCGGTCAGGTACAGACCGGTCTCAAGTCAGCACCGATGCAGACTCGCTGTTTGAGGGCTTGATAGCCCACTCCCCCTCCACACCGCTCCACACTCGTTGGTTTGGAACAGCACTTAATGTGGCGGACCCTCCACACGAACGGAGGGGTAGTGTGTAGGGGTAGGGTGTAGGGCGTGGTTTGGGATTGGGCCTTAGTATGTTTGCTTAAGTACTCTAAGCCAGCAGCTCAATGGTGTTTTTAATGAAGCACTAGCTCCAAATGTAGCTAAATCTAACAAGAAAGTCGCCAAGTTATCAACACCGAAACCCCTTCCCTTCAGGCCTCCCCCAAAAGCCCCATCCTCAAAATGATCGATATGAAGGTATCCAACAAAGCTGGCTGCTGCTAGTCCTTTTCCTGACTCATCACTGCATTCAGCCAATACTGCCACAACAGTAGTAACTCTCGCGCACACAACACACACACAACACACACACAACACACACACACACACACACACACACACACACAC
>CALSBZ010046899.1:1112499-1135333 GCA_943591055.1 Gobionotothen gibberifrons | reverse complement strand
ACACACACACACACACACACACACACACACACACACACACACACACAGGAAAAGTCCACCTGGACCTGGTTGTGGCAATTAGTTTATTTAATCACAGCGCTCACATTAGTCCTGTATTTACCTGTGATATTTAAAATCCTGATCAAAACTCTCACAGCCTTTGTTGGGTTAACAGTCCATATCGTTATCATCTATTTCATAAATCACATGGATCTTTCTGTCATCAATAAACAAAATAAGTGGAAAATGTACTCCCAGTATCTAACCAAGGTTAAAACAGTGTGAGTTTACAGCACCTTACATCAATCATACAGAGTGGTGCAAAACTCTGTCAGCTCTTTTGTGTCCTGGGTGTGTAAATGAGCAACAATCTGCTGCCACCAAGTGGAAAAAAAACGAACTCAGTAATGCAGCTTTAAAATGCTCCTTTTAGCTCTTATGTTAAAAGAAACTCTGAAAATCACAATATACGGTGGTGGTTTCCTGTAGTAAGCTAATGCCCTATACAGGAAGAGGTAAGCACCAGGTAAGCACACATCATGACAACGTCATAGCTGCTGCAGTTGAAGCTAACAGTCAGCATGTGGCTCTGATTGTCCATGTCGTCTTTGGTATAACGCGGAGAAGTCGATGCCTCTAGCCTCCAACGGACATCCAGACAGAGCCATAGAAGCAGTTCTGACTGCAGAATCCAGTTTCCAGAAACATCCCTGGTCACATGACTGGTGATGGGAAGATGCTGGTGCTGTTGTTGGGTATCTTTATGGCTGAGCTGGTCGGTTGAGCAGTTGCAGAGCTGTTGACTGTGTTGCTGTACTGAGTCCCACCGCTAGAGGGAGACACACATCGCATTACATTAGAAATCTTTACAGCATAATGAAAGAGACGGGGGCGGGAGGGATAATACACACACAGTACAATACAATTGAATACAACCAATAACGTAATAACATTTCCTGAGTTATATTGTAATTTAAAAAAATCCGATAATATATAAACAAGTATATATAAAAAACTAAATACATTTGCTATCAGGAGGAACTAATGATCATACAAAATAATACAATTAAAAGAATAATTAATTATTATATTTAATAAAATCATAAATCATTACTTTAATTATTCATCATTATAAATGACATTATAACTTAAGTTACAGAAGAACACTTCAATGGGGGCATCACATACAAGGACAATTACAGCCAGTTAATGTCGTCTCATAAAATAATTTCATGGAGTATACACTATCATTAAGTACATCTGATTTATAGTATAACTGATAACAATATAATAACTACAACATGGCCATATCTAGTACTGTTTGAAGGATTTGGGAACATCTTGTAGGTTGGCAGAGCCCTTGGGTCCAACTCTGGTCCAACATTAAACAAACCAGCATTTATTTTCCAAAAAGCTGATTTTAATTGTTGTCCTCTGCAGACACAGGAAGTGGTGAGGGGTCTTTGCACAAACAAAGGATATTGTGACTGAATGCTCATAGAGCTTCTTCTGCTGCCCCCAAGTAGAAGAAACCAACAGAAAGAAATCACTTGATGTAACAAAGCAGGGCTCGACATTATAAATAGTACTTTGCTGTACTTAGTTCCCGGCACTTAGTGCCGCGGCACTTAATACCCCAGGGCACTAAATACAGATAGCGTTCACACCGGAAATAAGTCCCTGGGGGGACGTCACTTCTTCTTCTTCTGCTTTGGGTTTACTGGCAGGCCGCAAACAACTTCACGGCGTATACTGCCGCCGAAAATCCCCGGCCGGAAGTCCCCGGAGTTGGGGACTGGCTTCAGTAGAATCTGCTGGGACTCCCAGCAGCTTCTACTGAAGCCTTCCGAGTAAACGGCCAGAACCCCGACACCTCCTCATCTCCACCGCTCCCATGTTTTATTTTGTGTTGTCATAAGTTAGTCTCTCTGCGTTTCTGCGCGGGACTAATTCTAATAATGCTAATGTGAGGATAATACAATGGCGGCTCTACAAAACATTTCAGAGTTTTACGGGGCGTGGTTTGTGAAAAGTTCCCGGCACTTAGTTATTTTTTTGGTGTGAACGCAACATCAGGGGTACTAACGGAACTAAACGCGAAAAGTACGGGTGAAAAGTACTCGGTGTGAACGCGGCTATTGGCCCGCTGGCCCGGAAGCACTATTTAGACACCCCGGGCCAGCATAACGTACTTTCCACTTGCCCGCTCGGGCCACTAAAAATATTGCTTAAAAAAAATAATATTGTCCTGTGGTATTGGTATTTTGACAAGCAATGTTGTTAAATTGTTTCGTTTATTAACGCTACAACATAGCGTTTCGTGAGGCGGTTGTCGTTGTTGGGTGAAAAGCAAACAGCTGTTTGCTGCGGAGCCAGCACGAGCAGGCTCCCGTGAGCGGGAGCGCGCTCGTTCACTACAGACTATCGCGCCACCATATCGCCAACATGTTTTTAATACCAGCGGTAACCGGTCAAGCGCCGGGCAAAAAACTATCTTCAAATAAAAGAAAATCACCGGAGGAGTTAAAGGAGAGTGACAGGGAGCATGAGAAGAAGAGGGAGAGAACGTTTCAGCCAGCTTGGTCGCTGGAGTTGTTTTCTAGTGGTGCAGTGACGCGTCCTAAAACCCTTTTATAATCTATCGATTAGATTTATGATTCGAAAATTATAAAAGTAGGGTAGACATGTGGATATTATCCGGCTGAACAAAACGTGCATTTATCAAACAGGTTTGTTTTCCACAGCTCTTTTCCAAAACCCTGTGGAGAAATCCCATTGCTTTTTTGTCGAGGGAGCCAGCAGCTTACTTCCTGGTTTTAGGACGCGTCACTGCACCTCTCAATATGATGCCAATATAAACAAGGTCTTCTGTCGGCTCTGTACATCAATGCCGACCTATGCTGACAAGTAAGTGAAGAGTAGAAAATATAAAAGGTATTGGCTATAGGGAAATGTCCCAGCAGTTTAGGAGAATGAAGGTGCTAATCTAATCTATTACATAGCCATTACATGTCTAACTCCTGATGACAGGAAGGCAGAAAGCGCATTATACTAATAATAATACTCATAATAATAGCAGACATTTTTTTAACAATGACCACAATATCATTATTTTAATAAACCAAATATGAACAATTGAGGAAAATGTGGAAGAACTGATGATTCAAATGTTGTAGTACAAGTAGTAATGCAGTTAGTGCATAAATTACTATTGCAACAAATGTGTTAATTTTCTTCTTTATTAGTCGATTTTTTTGGACGAATGCTCCGGGCCAGTGGTTACAATGGTGGGGCCAGTGATAAGACAATTCCACCGGCCCGGAGGGCCAGTGGCATTTTACCCTTAATGTCTACCCCTGCAAAGTGTTGTTTACTGCAGCCACAGTGGACACTGAGACGTTTGCTAAAGTAGTATACTTATGTACACATTTTAGGTACTTTTACCTTACCTGAGTATTTTTCTATAATGCTAATATTCCTACTCAACTAGAATTTAAGGAAAACACAGACACTCATCACCGAGGTCACAACATCAATGGATCCAGCAGAGCAATAGCCTATAGGCAAAACACAGAAGATCAACAACATATATGACATAAAATGAACTTACCAAAGCTGCAGTAGATGGTTAACTTCATTCATTTTCTTTCCGTTTTACTAATTGAAATCGCTATAGGCTGCTCTCTCTCGTCTCCTATTCACAAACAACTACTATTTTCGCGGCACACGTACTTACAGCCAATCAGCTCTATGAATTATGAGATGACGTTTGGTGGGTATGTTTGTCAGCAGCACAGTGCCCCACAGTGATTATTTTTTTGCCGCACACATTGAATAGAAAAATACTCTGAGCATGCGCAGTGTAGTTTTTACCGCTCAATAGGCACACTGTAGAGTAGACACTAATTAGAAGAACACAGACTAAAACAGCAATGTACAGACGAATCAGATGATTAAACATGATCTTAAAATATATTTTAAGATGTATTTTTCTTGCATTTAGGCCTATTTGCATTTCCTTTGAATTATTATTTGAATTACTTTCTGCTGACACTAGGTGGGGCACAGCCCCACCTAGTGTCAGCTAATGACCCCTAATGACCAGTCGCCACTGAGTATATGTTATTGCCAATACTTTGGTACTTTTATTAAAGTAAGAATTTGAATGCAGGGCTTATTTACTGCTTTTACTGAAGTAAACGATCTAAGTACTTCTTCCACCTCTTTAGGGTTGTATTAAAGATCAGATTACTTCCAGCATTAAGGACTATGATGCTGCGTGCCTCCGTTACCCTGCCCAGGATCCCCCCCCCTCCCCCTCCGTTGCGTCATCCGAGGCAAAGCCAATACTACAAGCTGGACTGCAACCAGAGGAACCGGACCGAGAGGATGAGCTCAGCCGGGGAGAGCTGCACACCTCCCCGCTCTGCGCGCTGCAACCCGGCCGTACTGAGAGTTCTGCCTAAAGACAACACAACCTGAGGAAACTTGTCGTCAGTTTACTAGTTGCATTCTACATGTGCATGGAATAACCATACCTGAATAAGGAATCGGACACCAGGGATTATAACAATTTGGGATCAAGCGTCTCCAGGCGGAGCAGAGAGAGCGCACGGACAGCAGGACGCCTGACCCCCCCCCCCCTCACCTCCGCGGGTACAGGCTGAGGAGCTCCGCCACTTTGGAGAAGATCCACCCTGAGCTGTGGAGAAGATGCGGGGGACAGGGTCCTGTCTCCGGCTCCTGACCCTCACCCTGCTGTGGGTGTCAGTCCACGGGTTCCCCACAACCTCCAGAGACAGACACAGCTCAGCATCCGCTCCTCAGGTAGACTAGCCCCCCCGCCCCCCCATGCTGTACAGATTATTATGGTGCTTGTAATGTATTGAATGTTCACACAGTGAAAATACACACAGTGAAAATGCAGTAAATGACAGTAAAGCAAGAATTGTGTAAACTGAAATTCTTATCTTTGTCTACTTAAAACAATAATAATGATATTATTCTAGTGAGATTTAACATTGACATCATGTTTTACTAATATAGATTTCAGTTTATAATTAGGTTTACGTTTATTTTGTGATTTGTCCTTCTCCACATCCAAGTAAATAAGAAGACTTAACCCTAAAACTTTGATACTTTATATTTATTCAAACATAGGAAATAGAAATTCAAGTCCTCCCAATGTCAGATTTATATTGAAGATAATAATGCCCTAACACCTGTATCATTTTTTAGAATAACTTTAGTCATAGTCGTTTTTCAATCAGTTAAAAACTTCAGAGAATCTTTGACCAGTTTTGGAAATGTAAGAATGCTGTGATTAACTGTTACAACATTTACAATTGATGAAGATGTAGTCCCACAGGGCAGTTAAGCACCAGCTGTAGTTGAAATATTATCATTGGATAATCAACATTAGTTTATTCTTGATGTTGAAAACATATCTATTTTCGTCCCAAAATGTATGTTCAATTATTACTTTAATACTTTTCCCAGGAATAGTTCCGATAGTTCCTGGGATTTTGCGTTCACACCAAAAAGATCTGGAACTAGAACTTTTTTTTGCAAACCTTTTCACCCCTTTGTAGTCCCTGCTAGAGAGCCAGTATTGGAATGGAATGGTGGAAGTGTGATAGCTTGAAGATTAGACTGCTGACTTCAAATGTGAAAGTTTGAAACGAATGCCTACCTCAAACATATTTGGAGTAAAAATCCTTTCTATTTGCCATTGTTTGTATCATGCTCAAGTTGATGGTAAACTTTGTTCTTCCATGTTTGTTGGAGTCAGGCTGGAGCGTTCAACCACGAAGGGAATCGAACTTTGCTCAACTTTTGTGAACATACACTGCAGCTCAGACACATTGATTTAATATGTTACTGATACCGGCCACTATGGGGTTTAAACACATGCACTTTGTCCTTGGTTCGGCTAACTGAAAACTACAAGTGATCCGACTCATGAAGATAACTGAGATAGTATTAAATAAACAACGTATTGACACCTCCCAGCCTATTAACCTGTTAAGCCGCGAGCCTGTTTTTCATGTTTCAGGCTTGAAAATGACATTCCCAGAACAAATGACCATATCTTCCCTTCTAAAAGGGTTAAATTAATAATCCTTTCTCTCAAAGTAATGATAAACCTGTGAGTTGGATGTAGAAGTGTCAGAATCAATATAGATGTTTTTTTATTTTAAAGAAAATTCAGATTGAACATGGTCAAATGTTTTGTACTTATAGTGAAAACCAGGGGCGGCGCCAGGGGGTAGCTTGGAGTTGCTATAGCAACTCCAACAATTGTCCTAGCAACGGCTAAGCAACCCCATTGTTTTGATATGAAAATGTATCTATATTTATACACATTCTCGCGAGATCTATCAGGGGTCGGGGTAATGCTGCGTTCACACACCGGACGCGATGCGAATATTCGCTTCGCTCTAATCGCTCGAGTTTCACCGCGGCTGCCAGCTGTGTTTACTCGCACCATTCAAACAAGACGCACTGGCTCGGGAGCTAGTACTACAACAAAATGAACATATTTTACCGTGATTAAATTGTAATACACGTTTCTAAATGATGCCGAAGTAACAACATACTGATACCGGTTAGTAAAAACCATGAATTAATGCTTGACAAGTCTGCAGACAGACAGCAGGCGAAAAACCTTTTAAAATGCTTGTTTTCTGAATGGAGATTGGGTCGACCAGGCTAAGCTAACGTTGTATATGCTCATTCCACACTCATAACAACGGCCTACAGACATAAATAAACCAGCGACTGTATTCGCCATGACACAGACAGTCTATGGTTTGTACTTGTTTAACTTTTGTCCAGTTTCTGAACAGATATATATGTTTTCTGGTTGAACGTCAGTGACGGCAGGCTGAGATCCTCACCACTGCTGTGTGTGTGTGTGTGTGTGTGTGTGTGTGTGTGTGTGTGTGGTGAGGTTAAATGCCACAGCAGGCCAGTTGAAACAGTGAACGATCGCTATTGTGTACTTGTACACTCAGGGTGTAATCTATGGGTGTAATGGTATTATACCAAAATATTGTAGGAGCACAGAAAAAGTGTTCAAATTCTGCTTTTACAAACTTATTTTGGTTGTGCTTACCTTGCAAAGTACTGTTATAAGTGTCAAAGGAATGTTTTTAATGTAAATAATAAGGATAATATTGTAGCGTGTCCAAGTTAATAGTTATTTCAGTTATCAGATGTGCACAGTTTTAGTACATTTGTAAAGTTATTTAGGCAATGTTGTTGGTGGGAAATAAAGAGAATGTTTTCGACATTGAAGGCTCGTGATCTGTGATCTTGAATAGCGGTGAACGCTACAATATGAACAGGCTCGTGCTTGGCCCACTGGTATTGTTTGTTTATTTATTTAGAAAATTAACTAGCAACGCCGTGCTGTCATATAGCAACTGCTAAGCTACTGCAGCAAAAAAATCCTGGCGCCGCCCATGGTGAAAACTAACCTTGGATGTTGGGTTAGTAGACTAAAAGCTTTAGGAATCCAAAGTACAACATATAATAAGTACCCTGTATCAAGATTGATGCAAAACAAGTGATATTTGACCTTTTTAGACAGATTTAGCAAAAGAAAACCTCTTTTGGGGTCATTTGGGTGGATTTGACCTATCTCTGGCCCCCCTTGCTCGATTTTGACATGTGACATCTCTTTTTAACCGTCAGAGCCAATGGAATCGAGGGGAACTCCCACATAGTCCTTATTTGGTCATGTGTGTGTGTTAGACTGCCGCGTCAGTCAAAACATGGGAGCAGCAGCAGCAGGTGGCTACCATTACGGCCCCTACACACGGCCGCGGGTGTTGACGCTTCAACGCTTCTGCCCATTCACTTTGAATGGGGTGACGTCACGATTCGCCGAACTGCATTCTGGGAGCAAAGCGTAGCTTCTCTCGCGGTGCTCGCTGCAAAAGTAGAGCAATGTTCTACTTTTGACGCCTCGACGGAGGCGTCAGCCAATCGAATCATATGCCAGTACAAGCTCTAGCCAATCAAACCGCTGCTTGTGTGTCAGGGGCGGGAGATTCATGTGATTAGTTGTTGGTCGAGCTTCAGACACGCCCGCCGGCAAGCGTTAACGCCCGCAGCCGTGTGTAGGGGCCGTTAGCAGCTAACTTTTGCTC
Organism: Gobionotothen gibberifrons; assembly: GCA_943591055.1. Taxonomy (NCBI): domain Eukaryota; kingdom Metazoa; phylum Chordata; class Actinopteri; order Perciformes; family Nototheniidae; genus Gobionotothen; species Gobionotothen gibberifrons. The sequence goes on along the minus strand of CALSBZ010046899.1, from coordinate 1,127,177 downwards.
TCCGATTTGTACATAAAAATGGAATTATGGATTATAAATGAAATAATTTTTTTATACAGAGACGTTAAAAACCTATGGATTAACCGATTCAGCCGCGTTTTTTCTCGTTTTAATGCCATTGAACACGTCTTTTGATCAGATTGACAGCTACGGTGAGACGATCTCCCTAGAAGCTCCGTATAGGTAGTGTTGTGATGTCTGTGTTTGCTTCCCCTGTCGCGAGTTCGGATCACTCAGTTATGATACTATATACCTACATAATCTGTGGAACCTCAGTTTTAATCGGATATCTTGTATGTGCAGCTATGATAAGTAATAAGGGTACTTTTATCTTGAGTTCTGTGCCAATGCCCATTAGCATTTTTCGCTAAGGGGTCATTTAGATGCTTCTTATGAGACTTGTGTTTTGTTTTGGTAAAAATGGTTTGTATCGTCAATTAGCTGAGATTATTTCCGTTAATCTGGTACAACACATTAACCCTCTGAGACCCACATAGGACATTGCCGTTTTTGTATATTTTTGTGTTTTGCCTTATAAATTGTGATTTCTTTACAGTAGAATCAAGTTTTACACATCCCAGAAATCAGCACAACCTCAGCTAATGATATAGGTCACTCATTAGAGACTTATATACACTATAATAGGTGATATTTGCCCATAAAATAAAAATAAACGAAAAAACGGTGTTTGAATTTTTTACTTATTTTATTAAAAGGAACTGCTGACTATAATATTGAAAGAAACATTTAACACAGAAAATTGCACACATTTGTCTTCATTGTATCAGAACTGATTTGAAGATCCTAACTGATTCTGTTCATTAGTTATGCCCATTCTTGTGGGCAGTGTCCATGGGCGTTTTTTTTTGCCTCAGCTGTGGTAAACTTTCTTTCCATACCTAAAAGCGCTCTAACTAACCATTTAATACATTATTATGAAACTGAATAAATAGAACAAAATATATATTATACCTCAGTTTAGTTATAAGACCCACAGTATGTATTCTAACTTTTATTTTGTTTTCGCGGGTGGAATTATACCGTATTATATCTCGTTTATATGGTTTCAGTACACAAAACATTGTAAACAGCGGAGCTCAGTCAGCTGACAGGCAACCCTCTGAATCAGACTCCGATTGGCTGTGACTGCATCCACTCAGAGTGTCCTATTCAGAAACGTGTCTCTTACACTGTTGACGTCACAAACAAAGATGGTGGATGAGAATAGATCTATAAATGGATAAGCAATGCGCCAGAATCAAGGTGAGACCATCCACGTCTTTTACAACTTTACGCATTTGTTTCACCGAAATAAGTAAACGCCTCTCAATGAAAAACTCAATAGAGTTGTTTAGTGCCGTTTCTGTAGTTTAAGAAAAAGACGGCATTTCTCTGGCTCAAACAGCTGAGAAGTTATGACGCTTTGAACACGACGTGATATTTGGGATCGTATACGGCCCTGTGGGTCTCAGAGGGTTAATAGGTTCTTAAATATTAAGATCCCCTGAGACACAGTGTCGTGAAAAAAACCAGGGTCCCCGCCGGCGGGGACCTTGGGGCTTAACAGGTATTAATGACTGACAAGAACCTCACTGAAGTCACTTTTCTTGAATTATATGCAGCGAAGTAAACCATGAACTCATTCATCATAAAATGTTTGAGAGGAATAATCTATGTTGAATGGTCGGGTTTATTTTTTTGCGAAACTTTGCTAAAAAATATCAAGCAAGTGCACCAAGACAGTCATATTAATCATCCAACAACAAGAAGGTACGCATGTCTGTCTTGCAGCTATAAATAACACCAATCTCTGAGAATGCCCAAAGAAAAAATTGACAAAATCAAACGGAATATTAACATAAAGATTGAGGGTCACCGTAAAACAAAGTTTTAGCAGTATTGTCCCCGTCATGCAATGAAAGGAACTCAACTGGAAATTTGAATGATTGTATTCTAAAGATATTATAAGATGGATGGATGGTAGATGGATGGATAATTTATTCATCCCAAATGCGAAATTATTTTGTTGCAGCACCAGTGGGTTCAGGCATTACAATATTTGAAAGGTGGAATACAAATGGAAACATTATTAAATACAAATGAAAATAAACATAAACCGCAAATACATCTACAGTAGAAAATACATGTATCACAAGGAATACACAATATAACATGTTCTGGATACGTTAGAAGGTTCTCTAAAAGACCAATAAACCAATTTACTACAGGATATTATATTAGAATAGTTTATTTTAAAGCTATTATAGAAGGATAGGAGTCATACATCAATATAACCTCTGATTATACCTCCTGTCCCTCAGAGGCTGTGTATGTGTGTGAATATGTGCTCAGGTATTTCTGGCTCCACTGCTCTCTGGTCTCTCAGCTCCACTCTGGGTTTTTAATCAAATGTGTTCTGCTCACAGGGAGCCTTAAGCCTGACCTCTCCTGCGGCTGCTATATGAACACGAGACAAACAGCCTCTTTATTAAAAATGTTGCTGTTCATGGTAGATGGCCACAAGATAAAAAAGACTATCCATGCATTTCACAAACTAGCCATACATTTCCTGCACCTTATAGAAAAGTTTGGGAGGATAGAGACATAATGTTCTAGAATAGGGAAAGTCAACTTTATTGTCAAACTTCTGTGTGAGATACAGACAGAGAGGTATATATACATACTCCTGTACACCCACTTTTTATGTATGTATATATACTCCTACATAATCAAACATAGACACATATATGTATATATGTATGTATATATTGTATGCGCTTTGAGCACCAGGAAAAGCGCTTTATAAATGTAATGTATTATTATTATTATTATTATTATTATATATACACATTTCCACATTAAAATGCATCAATACAAAATATAAAGCGCAACAGTCAATATATACAAAAATAACAGTCACTTATAAACGGATGGAGATTAAGAACATTGGTCTCCACCACCTGCTTCAAAGTGCATTAAAGGGGGGGGGGGGGGGGGAATCTGTGATTACCCGGGCTAATTTTATTTGAAAAAGTAGTTGTTCTTACTTTGGTAACTGCTAAAAGTTGTATGTTTATATTTGTGTGTTTCTTTGTATGATGGTTACTACCAACTGTGAGCAGGCCTGTGGGCGTGGAGGTACAGCAGGTTGTCCGTAATGACAGGGTTCATGGTTCCATTCCCTCAGAGGTGTATAGATGTTTCTTCTGAGTAAAAAAGATTGAACGCTATGCAAAGAGATCTACTTTGCTTTTGTGAGCAAATCCTCTGATTTCTGTGATTCATACAAGCAGCCAGAAAACAGAACAGCTGCCTTGTGATAGGCTGATACTCCTGTTCATCCAAAAACAGCTTAGTGGAACAGTGTTTTTTTTAATGACCAACAACAGTTGTGTTGTGTTCTGGTAAAAAAAATGATCGACTTAGCTTATTCACAGAGGCACTTCTGAGACGTTTTGCAGTTAGAACCTAGTTGCCTTAATTATAACTGCTTATTGCGGGTAATATATCTATGATACTAAACTTTAAATAAAGCTCATTTTGTGTACGTGATACGTCAACTCATACTGGATTTGAGGCTTATACTGATGCTAATATTTGGAGGTAAAACATTTTCTTTTTCAAGTCACACACTGTCAATAGTTTTATCAAGGTCACTGTAAATGAATGTGCTTTTTAGCATTTATTTAAGTTGTATTATGATGAGTACATTATTATCATACCTTCAATGAATAAAACCTTTGTTGCCCCTAGTGGGATGGGTTTGCGCACAGAGCACAGAAGAATATCACTACCATCCATGACAGCAAACACCCTGATATCATGATAAAACATGAACATCATACAAAAATCACAAGGAAATATGATTTGGTAAATAATTAAAAGAAATAAGGTGCAGAACACTGCCCACTTTGAATAAGAATGCAAATGACATTAAAACTGACAAGCTCATTGTCTTAAATTCAATGGCTTATGCTTCCTACCTTTAACTATTTTAAAATGGTAAAACTAAATGAGTTAATCATTTACACAGAGAGATCCATTAATTAATCATCTAATAATGATAATAACATGTATATATAAAATAGCTTCTCATAGTAATCAAAGACATTTATTTAATCAAATAACTCCCTCTAATATCTGCATCTCACAGCCAGGAGTAGGTGCACTTGGTATCCCGGGGTGTGCTGGTGTTGATTCAGCTGGGCGGAGTATGCCATCAAATACGTTTTGAATAAGCCCATCGGTGTGGGCGGGATGTGCCGGGTTAGCAGAATAATCCCGGAGACCCAGTGTTAGGATATTGGATATCTAGAGAGCTACTTTGACGTTTCGCTGGATTAAAAATAAGGCGGGATATTTCCCAGAGTCCTTGAAACGCCCAAGGTGCTGGAAGACCAAACAAGGAAAAGTTACGCTTGTTAAGAAATTGCTCTACAGCTTTCGTAGTGGTCTAAACCTAAACATACAGTTTATTTTTTAACAATTTCCTTCTATTTGAGTCAATATTTCCCCCAAAGGATGAATGGTAGACAACACGTACAGTCAAATCAATAGATTCTGAATGACAGCGGATACAGACTGTAACTTGACGCAGTAAAGATATGAGCGGTTGTTAATATGACAATAACTTGTCATTAGAACCTCTGGTTGTTAATAATACATTATACATGGGGGAATTTTTTATTTCCATAGACTATTCACTTATTTCTAAAGTATTTAAATGACTACCAATTTCTGCAGATAAATCCACTTAGTTACAGGCAAAGTCCCCTTTACATGACTTTAAATCTGTGTTCCTCTCTCAGGTGAAAGCAGAGCCTCATGGCGGAGATCTCCAGACTCTCCAGGAGCTCCAGCAGGAGAACCTGTTGCAGACCCTTCCCTCGGGTCCGTCCCTCCCCAGGACCAGACACCGCTGGTCCCCGGGTGTCCTCCCCCTGCCTGAACCCAAGGAGGACTCTGAGACCTTCGTCCTGGACCTGAGGAACTTCCCAGAGCTGGCCAACGCCGACATGAGCTCCCAGAACCCCAACATCCAGGTAGGGGTGCATGTGGAAAGAACGATAATAATGGTGTGGACAAATTGTTCCATTGGAAATTGGAAGTAGTGGGGGGGGGGCGGGATAACGGTTTCATGTTTCAGGGTCCACATGTGTCTTTTATCTTCAAGTGCAGTGTAATGTAATTCAGCTGGCTGTGGTATCTCGGACCAAAAATAATGTGCCACCTCTATTTCAGAGGTGAAAAAACTCAAGTAATAAAACAACAGAAAAAAAAGGCTGCCATATACAGTTCACTCCCAACTCAGGCATGGCCCTAATAACGCATCACATTAGAGAAAATACTTACAAATAAATAGTAACTCAAAAAGTATTGCATTACACACAAATTGTTACATTTGAATACCTTACTTACTTATTTACACTACTAGTTACATTAATGGACTATTCTGTAACATCACCTGAGATGCACCACTAATCAAATGACACATAACTAAATAAAGTTAAACCTAATGTATGCCCAGATCAGCATACATCCTTAATCTAATCAGGACAGTACTGTACACATACCTCTGTTTCTGCTCTTTGAACATCAGCCATGTTTTCTTTAGCTCAGGTTCCATCATAACACTGGTCCAGGTAGCTAATAGCTATCCATGAAGACGTGAGTTTAGCCGAGCGAAAAGGGACGTTTTATTCGTTTTTCTGTCCCCCCGTTTTGCAGATAGTCAAAGACCTTATAGAAACGCAAGTAATGAGATCATTTTGTGGTGAATAACTGTAATGTAATTACTGCTGTTATCAACAATAACGCGTTACATTATTGCGTTACAGACAAAAGTAATCTGATTACAGTAATGCGTTATTTTATAGCGTTAACTGTAATCCAGAAGTAAAGTTACTAAATACATTTACTCAAGTACTGTTCTGAAGTACAATTTTTTAATTGTACTTTACTTGAGTATTTTCTGCTACTTTGTACTTCTACTCCACTACAATTCAGAGGTAAATTATGTACTTATACTCCACTACATTTATTTAATACCTTTAGTTACTTTGCAGATGTGGATGAATGGTGTGAAATATAATCAAGTGTTAAATTATATTTTGACGTTAGAACTTTTGTACTTTTACTTGAGAAATATTTTGATTGCAGGCCTTTTATTGTAACAGAGTATTCCTACACTCTGGTACTTCTACTTTTACTCAAATACAGGTTCTAAGTACGTCTTCCACCTCTGGTAATCAGATATGATATACATTTTAGGTCATACCGCCAACCCCAGATTGGAAATACATTCACGTAATTTTCCTCATGTCAAGAAGAGTTCATATTAAGGTGCAGGTGTTTCAGATTAAATCATTGATCACAGGGGGTGGTGATGGAGCAGAGTCCTCCACCATCACTTTCCCCTCAGTTTTTGTTCTCAGCACCATGTATCTCCCTCTCGCTCTGTGAAAACCATCTCTGTGCACATCTGGTTTGAGTCAGGACAGAGTCTTGAGTTTCCACATGCAGGACCTTTAACAGTAGGGTGCTCCAACTTGTCCATGAACACCAGACATCTAAACTGGTGTTTGGAGGAATAAAAGAACAAAGGGGGAAAAGTGGAAATATAAAACATATGACAGCCGAATATAATAGTTCAAAAGGTCTTAAGTGGGACTCTGAAACCAAATCCTGGTGGAGTTGGCTTGACGAAAAATGGGTTTAGGACTTGTGGAGTTGATTTAGAGAAACAATGATGTGACTCAGGAATTCAGAGCCTGGTCAACATCCGGAATTCTTGGAAGAATTACATGCCCTGCTATTTAGCGTTTAATGGCCCTCCGTCTTCTGACTTCCTACTTCTGGTAAACTCCTTTGCTATCTGAATGTCTCAATCTCCACCTTCCCATAAAGCTGGCAACCACCTCAACCTCAAATGTACCAGAAACTGCTCTACTTCAAAGCTCTCTGCAAACCTGCTTCACCACTCTGATCTCTTTCTCATATCCTTCACTCTGCCCCTTTCCCATTATGACAAAACGATATCCTCTAATACTGTTATGGCTAACCTCCTCTCTTGCTTCATTTGTGCTCTCAGTGCTCCCTTAGCTGTTGGTTTCTCACTCATTTCTCCAAACTCTGTGACAACTACTCTATCCTCATCTCTAGACTCTTTCTGTCCTCTCACCTCAAGGCTGGTTTGTCAGTCCCCTTTAGCTCCCTGGTTGACTGACTCGATAAGTGCTGACAGAACCATCCTATGGGGAGCTGAGAGGAAATGGTGGATGTCCAAACACATTGACAACCTCATTCCCAATATCTTCTCTTTCTCTTCTTCTATTTCTACATCAAAAATGACTTTCAATCTAAAATTCCACCCTATTCTGCAACCCCCAAAACGATTCTGTATCTTCTCCACCCTTCTCGATCCCTTCCTCATTTCCTTCTTGCGTTCTACCAAGCGATTGTGTCAACTGCTTAGTAAAAAGCTATTCTAAGCCTTGTTACCACTTCCAATCCTGATAATGCTCTCTGGACCCAATCCCCTCTCACCATCTCCAGTCTATTGCTCCTAATCATTTTCCTTTTTTCACGCATCTCATCAACATTTCCTAAACATGGTTGTTTTCCAAAGAGGCAAGATTTAACCCTCTCCTAAAGAAATCCACACTTGACCCTTGTGATGTAACAGACTACAGACCTGTCTCTCTTCTCCCCTGTCAATCCAACACACTTGAGAGAGCTGTCTTTAATCAACTCTCTTCATACCTTCATCAAAACAGCCTTCGTTATTCCTGCCAGTCTGTTTCATGGCATGCCACTTAACTGATATTAACCTCCTTGCTGTCACTGAGGAACTGCAGACCGTAAGAGCAGTCTCCCTCTCCTCTGTAATCATCCTTTGAACCTTTCTGCTGCATTTGACACAACTAAACAAGAACATCTCCTTTACAAATGTCAAGAAGTAGGAATCTCAGGCTCTGCCCTTTCCCTGCTCAAATATTACCTCAAACACCACACCTACAGGGTAATAGAGAGGAGTCTGTGTCAGACCCTTGTCAACTCACCACTGGTATCCCTCTGGGCTCCATCCTCGCCCCCAATTCTGTTTTGTCTCTCCACCAATTGACTTGGCTCTCTTATTTGCTTTCATGGCTTGTCCTACCACAGCTAAAGAATGTCAACATTGATGACACTGATTCAGTCTTTTCTCCAGTCTGAAAACCAGGTGGCCACACAAATCACTGCTTGTTTTGCTAACATCTCTCAATGCACACCATGTAAAGCTAAACCTTGAGGAGACTGCTCTATCCATGATCCTACTATCAACATCAGGCCAAAACACACTAACTGTCACTCAGAGTTGGGTGTAACGCCGAAGCAGCAACAATTAGAATTTGGAGGACCGGTAACCAAAGCAGAGATGGACAAGCTTGTAGCATCCTTCATAGTAGAGGAAATGTTGCCCAGTTGCACAGTGGAACCACCATCGTTCCGAGATATACTGCGCAAAATACAGATAGCAGGAGACAGAGGACAGCCATGGTCAGATAGGAAAACATTCAGCATGTTTTAGAATCTGTTTGGATACACTGGTACTGGCCCACCATTCTGTGAATGGATCAGGCCTATCAAACATCCACGACGTGGTTAAACCATCCTGTTTGCATTGCCCTGCCTTGGCCAATCGGGTTGCTGCCCCCTTACTGCAAGTTGGACTCTGGTTCCCTTCAGTATTACTCATTGCATTACCCATGTACCATAACTGCTTTGTAGAGACGTTTGTTTGAGCAAGTTAGCTCTGTCACCATCATTATATGACACTTCACAGTGTGAATGCATATTTTAGGTAATGACGATTATCTCAAATGACAGAATCTTTGTTTTTGCTGCTGAGGTCATTTTTGTCAAAGTTGTTCCACTGAAGCAAGTTGTTGAGTGTAAGAGTATTATTGGTCTGACATTGTAGTTGAAGATAACAACTTTTATCAGTCTAAATTAGAGTATTTGCATCTGGCTAAACTATAAAGCAAGTATTTTGTGTTTTTCTTTCAGGTGACCATCGAGGTGGTAGCGGACACACAGACGGAGACAGAGGTGGAGATGGACCTGGTGAAAGGGGGGCAGCATAACGACTGGTCGGTGTCCTCCTCAGAATGGGCCAACAGCCACAAGAAGCTGTTCTGGCCGCTGTTCTGGGAGTACCCGGATCAGCTGGAGAACGGGCTGGAAAAATCCACTCAGGAAGAACAATCTGAGGAATACACCTACGACCCAGAGGAGCCTGTGTTGAGTGGAGTGGGCGGAGAATGGGGCGGTCACTGGAACACAGGCTGGGATGCAAAGGATAACTATGGTGAGATTGTTAATCTGATTTAAAAATACATTTAAAAAGTGCTTCACAGACATATTGACAAAATAACACAACACATTAAGGAGACAGTTAAAAGATGATGCATATCAAAATGAGTTTAAAAGAGGACACTGACATATCCAGCCAGTACCAGTGTATCCAAACAGATTCTAAAACATGTTCTCCCAATGTTGAAAAGAGTGTATCTGCAGGGTTGTAGCAGCAATGTTGGGCGGTGCAGTGACAGTTAGTGTGTTTTGGCCTGATGTTGATAGTAGGATCATGGATAGAGCAGCATGTCCTCCTACAAAAAACGACCATATAGGTCGATTGTTCAGCAGCTAAATACGACCCAGTCACGTTTTAAAGTGTAGCACCTCTAGTGGTCGTGTAAGAAACAACATGCTCCCGTCGATTGCAAACGCTCCGGAGGGTCGTTTATTCACAAATAACCCTCTCTGGAAAATCCTAAATTGTGGAATAGTTTGGCCATTAAAATGCTTTTTTATTATAGTGAGAAGTGTATATTGTACTTTTATAATCTACGTCCAGTGGATGTGTAGGATCTATAGTTTGATAGATATTACGAAGATTTGAGGTCTCGCCAGGATAACGTGTATGCAGCTTTCATGTGAAGTTAGCGTGGGTGAAAACAGTTTTTCCGGTCTCGAAGTTTTCATAATAAAACCGGAAGTATTCCCCTCACTGTCAAATGATTACACAGTGATATCTGCATTACTCATCCACTAAAAAACATCAGTTTATCCTTGTTAATTACACAATATTGATTGGTTTAAATTGTGTACAATGCTTTTGTGTTTTAAACACATGCTGGCTGTTGTGTGTTTCGCAACATGAAAATGGCTTGTGTCCATAATGGGCAGCATTAATATACCCACATGACAGCTAAGGTCAGAAGAGCTTTATTTAACAGCTGGTCTTATGTCTGTGACCCCTCCTGTTGTTCATTGATAAGCCTGAAACATGCACTTATATAGGTTCAGAGGCACATTTTGCAAATATGGCAGTAGCCATCGATCATCTTAAGATAAGATAAGATACTTTATTGATCCCAAGTTGGGAAATGTTTTTGTTACAGCAGCATGTACTACTTTGTTCTACTCCACTACAATTCAGAGGTTAACCTGGTATTTTTACTCCACTACATTTATTTTTGTTACTTTGCAGATTCTGATTAATGATGTGAAATATAAACAACCCTTAAATCAGACTTTAGTTACACCTGAGTAAAATTCAGCCTTATTAGTTTGTCTGTTTTGCATATCCTCCTGTTAATATCTTTGGACATCCTGCACTAAACTGTTTTATTGTAGAGATCACTACAGTATCTTCTTGATATTTTCTATTCTATATTTCTATCATTGACCCCTATTTTGTATGTAGGCTACTCTTAATATTTAAATGTTTTCATCAAATATAACTTATTCAACAACTAAATTCAATAACGTGCTTTTACCACTAGGCGGTGCGGGTTAAAAAACCAGTGGTGTAGTTAATAAAACATAATAATATCAAACATAATATTACTATTAACTTTATTGTGAAATTAAAACAGAACGGTAAAGGAAAATACAGTTTCAGTCTCTCGATGTGAAGCTTATGCATTGTACCATGAACCTGTATAGACCTGTAACAGTCAACTGCACGAGGAGTTGGAAAGGTAGTTCAGTAAATCAGCAATATCTTTAAAAATGACAAGTCCCTTTCTATCAGCTGTGCACCGTTATGGTGTAACTATAACCTATCTACCAATTGGATCAAATATAAAAGTCAGCCGAATTAGTGTTGATACTGAAGGGAGACGTATTGTGTGAAGAGAAATTGAAGATGTTGTTTAATTGCTGATATATTTATGATCCACGTCACGTATTCAGTTTTGGCGGCATTTCTTCCTGTTTGTCTAGAAGTCTTCTCAACAGGGCTCTATAAATAGAGAACTACGGCAGATGTGTCATATTTAATGCAGCCGAACCGTGTATTACAATGCCGTTATGTGATGACTTTCAAAGAGAAAAGCAAGAACACTCGGAATAAAGTATTATTTCTTTTTTTAAATGTTCACACATGAACAGCATATCCCGACGTGCATTGCGGCTAAAACATCCAGGATTATGGGTGTAGTTCGATGTTTTAGCCTATCAAAACCTCTGAAAAAATAAATATGTCTCTCAGAATCGAAAGAGAAAAACCTATGGGAAAAACACAAAAGCAGTGTACACAATTTAAACCAATTAATGTTGTATAATTATCAAGGATAAACTGATGTTCTTTAGTGGATGAGTACTGCAGATATCACCAGTGTTTCCCCTATATACAAATAGTGGCGGCGCCAGATCTGGGGGGTGCTGCGCTGGTAGTTCTGGGAGGGGAAAACACATTTTTGACCGTTGGCGCTCATCCTAATTTTTGGCCTTGATGTAACAACATTCATAATTAAGTAAATGTAACACCCTTTTCACCGCGTTTACACTTTTCATTAGCCCTGTACGATGGGCGCTGTAAGTGATGAAAGTGGGGGATGTTGGCTTATCAGGCACCCGCAGCTCACAGCCAAAGTGCGAGCGTGGGAGAGAGAGAGAGGACGCACCGGTACCGGCGCTGTTGTTATTAGAATCTGGTGCTAGCTGCGCTAACGGATATAAGAAGTAGATATTTTTCTACAACCAGGGTGGAGGAGAGCTCTCCTGTCAGACTGAGAGGCTCAGTGAGGTAAAGGACTCTCTGAGTGTTTAGATAGTTCATTTTAGTCTAAGTTATCTCAGTGGGTCTCAAACAAATATGTGTTTACAAATTATGTAAACACATATTTCCAAGGCACTCCTTTATAATTATTAGGATAAATAAAAACAGGTTTGAAATCATTCCAATGTATACTATAGGACAGTAACCAAAAATATCGTTTAAAACTGGAGATATAAAAAAATATGCATAAATAAATGTTAACTAGGTAAAATAAGATGTAAATGAACAACAAAAATAAAATAAGTTACATTTATTTGTTATTGGCTATGGTAGGTTATTGGTTATGTTCACATACTTATTGATTATTCAAATGTAAACCGATCTTTTTCAGATGTGTGTTTTAGAGTTGTACCCCCTAGATCAGGTCTCTAGTAATTGTGTGCTCAAAGTGCACCAGATTGATGCATTTTACTTTAAAATGTTCAAAAAAATCTTCCCGGACCCCCCTAGAGGAGGTGATGTCCACCCCCCAATTAAAACATGTTCATACAATACTGAATACATTTGAAGCCATTTTGACGTCTATTACCTATGTCAATACGTTTCTGTTTTTGTGCATTTGTCTTTTGTAGAGATTTTTCATTTATTCTTTATATATAAAATCTCGCCTAAAATCTCGCCTAGGGCAGCAAATTGGCTAGAACCGGCCCTGGTACTAGGCCTCAAGAGCCTTTCTTGTGCTGGCAGACACATAGAAACAAATTGGCGGGGCACACTTCGCACGCGCACACACAAATTCTACTTGCTCCGCGCTCACATTATGCTGGGCCCACGTGCCTTAGCACCGCTGCTATGACTCCAGGGGAAACACTGATCACTGTTAAATAATTTGATCATTGGTCTTATTATGAAAACGTCGAGACCGGAAATACTGTTTTCAACCCGTAACTTTACATGGAAGCTTGCCACATATACACGTTCTCCTGACGAAACCTCAAATCATCTTCATAATATCTATCAAACTATAGATCCTACATATCGACTGGACATGGATTCTAAAATTACAATATACACTTCTCGCTAGAAATCTAATCAAAAAGTGTTTTAATGGCCAAACTATCCTACAATTTTGGATTTTACAGAGGGTTATTTGTGAATAAACGACCCTCTGTAACGTTTGCATTCAACGGGAGCACTAGAGGCCGAAAACTTTAAAACGTAATCATAGGTCGTATTAAGCGCTTGAACAAACGACATATTTGGTCGTAATAAGGGCTTGAGCAATCGACCCATTTGGTCGTATGAGTTGGAGGACTTGTTGGGATAGAGCAGTCTCCTCAAGGTTTAGCTTTACATGGTGTGCAGATATCCATTGAGAGATTTTAGCAAAACAAGCAGTGATTTGTGTGGCCACCTGGTTTTCAGACAGGAGAAAAGACTGAATCAGTGTCATATCTGCCTATTTTGTACATGTTTAAGGTGATTTATTGATTTATGAGGCATTAATGAGGCAAAAGCATGAAGAAAGTCTAAATTCTCCCAGATTGCTGGTCTCATGGGTGCACTGCTGATCCCCCGGAGATAATAACTATTTCAAGTAAGCCATGCTCCCTTCAAAATATGGCTTTGTGCCCTTTATTAATACTTATCCAAACAGGACTTCTAGTAAATCCGATTTTAAAAACAACACTGGACTTGGAACCATTCAATGTTGCTTTGAATATTTGGTATTACAGTTATATTGTTATTATTATTTTAACGTCAAATATTTATTGTGCGTCACTCAAAAAGGCTGTCCTTAATGTCTGATTTTGGGGGAGTTTGACAACCTCTGAGGCATTTCACTGCAGACTTTGAACGTATGTGTCGCTAAGCTAACTGTATGCCTTGTATGTAGCAGTGTGCTGTCACAAGAACACACACATTGCACAGAGACTGCAGAAGGAGTTCACCATCAAAGAGTCAGGGGGTGTAGGGTTCGACTTGGAATTGAGTTTAATGACTTTCCCCAATAGAATGCCATTTTTGATTGGTCACAGAGCATCATTATCTTCTGTGTGGAACAGGGGAATACTCCCAGATCTTTACTTTTTTAAGGGCATTGCACTTTCTTCCACTAGAAACTGTCCTAAAACCCGAAAATTTTTATTTTTGTGTTTTTTCGATTAAGTACCCAAGAATTGTGGACATGTTGTTCCTTTACAGTAAATAGTACACCCCTCTCATACATGTCCTTCTTTGTGTTATAAAACGGCGGTTGCTAACAAGTGAGTAAATTGCTTACGGTCATCGTGCCAAACATTAGCCGCCTTTAGCTTAGCGGTGTTGACGAGTCATGATGTAGTTCGTTTGTAGCCTAGCGTTAACTTTTTATTTCTTGTGATTTCATTCATGCTTCAACAATTAGAAAGTGGTTTAAATATATGGAGAATATCCTGCTGAACAAAACGTGCAAGTATCATAAACTTGTGTTTGCGACAGAGCTTATTTTCTGGATTCCCATTGCTTTTCGTTGAGGGAGTCCTTGTGATGCTAAATTCAGGGTCAGTTTACAAAAATAAGTCATCACTCTACTACTCTGTTAGCCAACACACTCTCACTCCATAATCGTCCAGGAGCGACGCTTGGT
>CALSBZ010046899.1:1097013-1107499 GCA_943591055.1 Gobionotothen gibberifrons | reverse complement strand
CCCTGACCAAGCGTCGCTCCTGGACGATTATGGAGTGAGAGTGTGTTAGCATATGATCTAACACTGTTATTTTAAGCTCCTTTTTGCTGAGAGAAAAAAAGGAAAGGAAAAACAAGTCATTCTGGCTCAGTTGTTGATAAAATGTTTTGCTAGCATACAGCCGTCATCACTCTCACTGCAAGAAGAGGCTTTTGAAGTCTTCCTCCTGCGAGCACTGTTTAAACACAGAGCAGCGTGTCTCAGAGGTCCCACGCTGTCGCTACTTGGCCCTTTTTCAGCTCTCCTTAATTACATAACACACATACACCAGCTGGGAGAGGAATTCACAACCTAACTTCAAAGCCCGCTCTTCATATATTACTCTATAGTTTTGTTTTTCCTCTCTGTGCGCTGTCTGTCCTTCATTCTTCTCCCTGTGTTTTCTCAGAGTACGAGGTGTGGAGTGACTGGGCTCCCTGCAGCGTCACATGTGGAAACGGCACCCAGAAACGCACCCGCTCCTGTGGCTACGCATGTACGGCCACAGAGTCACGCACGTGTGACCTGGAGGACTGTGCCAGTAAGTAACATACAAATGTTTTAAATTAGGTCAACTATCACCCAAAACAGCAGCTGTTATAGCGGATATGACAAGAAGTGGCATGAATTCCAATTTTAGATGAGCTACCAAGCTACTGCAACCCATGCAATTAAGCTAACTAGTGATAGCAAGTTTTGTGTTTTTTAAGTGAGGAAGAACAAGAATGCCAATTTAGTTCAGATGATCAAAGACAATTTGTTGTTTGTCAAGACACAATTAAAGACAATTTGTTTTTTGTTTGTCTTATAGACACTGCAATTTCAGTGAGTCATCCCACACCCATCCAGAAGGACAACAGCACAGACTCCCTGGACACAAGTACGTATTGAGTTTCTGGATGAATGTTATATTGTATGTTGACCTGCATATGAAACATTATGTTCCATTCAGTGGTGGGGAAAAACCTCTGATTTTGATATTTAGAAACCTCCCATGCTGAGTATGTCAGAGAAACGATGAAACCGCGACCCTGCCTCCCAGAAACGCAGCGACCAGAGAACACGATAGTTCTCTTCACCCTGCAAACATAACAAGAGATAGAGCAGGAAAGGAGAACACAATCCAGTGTCTGACATGTTCCTTCTCAACCCACATCCACCATAGGAAGCAAATATAGAGAGAAGCTTTTAATATAACAATTAACAAAAACGTTTTAAAACTTGTTTTTCTTCAAATCCCCTTTTTTATTCAACACCTAAAGAGGCCACATTATGCTATTTAGGGTTATCCCTATGTAGTGTGATAGATAGGTTGTTGTGCATGCAAATGTTCTCCAAAGTTTCCTTCAAAGGGATTTCCTTGATGTTCTCTTAACTATGAACTTTGGTGTTTCAAGCAAGGATCTTTTAAAAGAAAAATGGAAGTTAGCGCATTCCTGTTGTTAAGCTAATTCAGCTTAATAGCAACATAAACCAGAAAGCCCCACATTTGTTTGTACAGTTCCTGAAATTATTTCTTGGAAAGTTACTGCAGGGAAATGGTTTATGACTTTCCTTGTTTTTGCCACTTCCTTGTTGGGTTCCAGTTGCAATTACCTGAATTGGATTTCACTTTGTAGCATTTTAAAATTAAATAATATGTGATGCACTTTGACAAAGGGTCATTAATGCAGCCAATGCAATCGTTCTATATCTGACTGGTTATTGTGTTCCAATAATTATAAGAATGTAAAGACTAATTCAATCAAACTTCTTCCAATCCCCATACCTAGACGTGGACAGCTGTGAGAAGTGGCTCAGCTGTAAGAACGACTTCCTGGAGATGTACCTGCACCAGATGCTGACAGAGCTGCCCAGCTGCCCGTGCTCCTTCCCCTCAGAGGCCGTCTACAGCGCCGTCAACATCCAGGACGGCCCACTCCGTAAGACCTATCGCTGGAGGGACGCCAGCGGACCCAAAGAGCGCCTGGACATCTACAAACCCTCCGCCAGATTCTGCCTCCGCTCCATGCTGTCTTACGATAGCACCACGCTGGCCGCTCAGCACTGTTGCTACGACGATCAATTGAAACTGATAACACGAGGGAAAGGAGCAGGAGCACCCAATCTGATCAGTACTGAGTTCTCACCAGAACTTCATTATAAGGTGGATGTTCTACCCTGGATCCTGTGCAAGGGAGACTGGAGTCTGTTTCACTCAGTGAGGCCGCCTAACAATGGGCTGAGCTGTTTAGAGAACCCCACTGAACAGGTGTTCCAAACAGAACTTAAAGAGGCCAGGGAGTACTGAGAGTAATGGAGTTAGAACAAGAATGGACGATAACATGGAGACGTGATGGAAATCCATCGTCTCCATCCTGCACAAGCACAGAGAAACTGAAATACAGCATTTCTGTGACGATACATGAACTCTGCAGCCAGATGAAGTTCTTTGCTGCAGCCCGACAAGAAGGGTCAATAACACAGAGACGTTATTGGATGATGGTAATACATGTCTTTTCCATTGTCTCCATCCTGCAAAAGCTAAAAAAAGCTGAACTTGCTGATTCAGCATTTCTGTCAAGATGCTAATACAGCATTTCTGTGAACTCTGCAAGCTGAAGGACTTTGGTGCAGTCACACTAAGAAGGGTAGATACCAAAGACACATTAATGGTATTTGGCAATTAAAATCCAATTTCTCCTAACCATTGTCTCCATCCTGAACAAGCACAGCAAGACAGAACTGCATAAATACAACGTTTCTTCGGCCATGAATGAACTCTGCCAACCTCATGGCCTCTAGCATCAACTGACACTTGGCTGGTAAACTTGGTTTACTTTGGTAAACGCAAATGTTATAAAGACATTTCTGTAGGACACTTGTCGGCTCATCACTGGTCCTGTATGTTGCTGCTACTGTACTTGACCTTGTACAGCATCAGTGTGAGAGGAGGTACTTATTGGCCCCTGAACTATTTTAATCAGAAAATCATTCCTGTTTAGCTGGTAAGCAGCCAATAAAGTCAAATGGAACTTTGGACTTTAAATGCTCTACTTCTTCATCTTTACAAAGTCTGACAAAATTGTTGCCAGAGCAGGTCTGGCGTTTCTCTTCCTGTCAACATCTGCCATGTCTTAATTTGCTACACAATGCATGCTCACACGACAGGAAAACATAAGAATAGGAATAGTGAGTTAGGAGCAGCCCCATCTGGATCATGTTGTATATGGTAGAGTTTCCTTAAAAGGTTGTAACATTTCTACAGCATTGATGCAAAATGTGATATCCCAATGACAAAAGGGATTCAATTCACATTCTGTTTTAATTTTTTTTCAAGGTATGCCATCCACACTAACATGCCAAAACAATTGAAATATGTTGACATCTCTTCACCCAATTGAAATGTTGGTAGGCGGGAAGCCAGTGAGGGGCCAACCCCTTGTTTCTACTATAACCAGACTCAACAAAATGTGTTGTGGTTCAATCCCCTTTGACTCATAGGGCTGGTATTTATTAAAAAAATTAACCAATACAATTGCTAGTTTACTATTTAAGTTTTCCTTAAACCGTAGACCAGGCCTTTTCAACTCTTAAGCCTTAAGACACCAAAACTGACACCAAAGAACAACAAAGAACACGTCCAGAGGGAACGTCGCCTCACGTCGCCTCACGTCGCCTCACGTCGCCTCACGTCGCCTCACGTCGCCTCACGTCTCCTGCGTCTTGGCCATGTTTCGCACTGGAACACACCGCAAAGACTTCAGCCGACGGCCAAGTTGCACGTACGAACTGCGCATGCGTGAGTGGCAATAACTCTCCTTACCAGCAGGCGGCGGTAGTGTGCATTCATCAACACAAAGAGGCAACAACCGGAATTCAACATGTCGAATCGGTGGCGGAAGGTGTCGGCACGGCCGAAAAGACACAACGATGCACGGCAGTGCAGTACACACCAATCTGAGTAGGGCGACACGACGCTCATCGACGGCCCGACATCTATCGACGGCGATAATCGGCTCGGTGTGTAAGGGGCTTTAGCCCTCGGGTCAACTTGAGTCCACAGAAAATGTCAGACCATCGGTCCTACCTCAAGAAAAAAAGATGTCCAAAAAAACCTTTTAATTGGCAGGGTGTCCTGAGCTGTCAGTCATCAGCCAATCCCAACATGCATAATTGACGACAGCCCACCTTACATGCGCTTGTAGAAGTAACGGCACATTTAGCTGGCTAGCAGGCGTCCGGTGTTGAATTTGGATAACAGATGGCTCAATGTGGCTGTCAACCCTGAAGAGGATGCCAAAAATAGCATCAGGACTGAGAGATATGTGAACATTGAAATCACTGATGGCAAGCCAGTGTGTTTGCTCTGCAATAAGTGCATCTCTGTTGCAAATAATTTAAACTGCTGAGTCATTTAAAAAAACAAAAGCATCAAAGTGTTTAATATATTTTTCTGTAGGGATGTTAAGCAAAACAAATCCTAACTAACAGCATACTACAAGTGATTATTACAGTCAACAATACTCTACCAGTCAGTAGACAACTATAACATCTCTGAGACGATAATAGTGTGTCACTGATGAAGAGGTTTTGAAAAGTTGAAAGACCAGGTGATGTCATGTATCAACTCGATACATGTGTCAGATACAAGAATTGCAAGAAAAATGTACGCTGATGTTACATCACTGGCTGTGGATGCTGGTTTCAGATCCGTCTTTACTTCCTAATTAAAAAGACTTGACATGTGTGTGTTAACAATGTTTGGATCAAATTCGAGCTGTGAAAACTCACACATGAACACCATAAAACTAACACTCATGCCTCTTTGACAGACAAAAGTTAGTATCAATGTTTGCATCTATCCAGCTCAAGGCTGAAAGGCAACACTTAGGAACATAAAGAACGTTTTCATACCTCAATCACAGAGATGGCTTTCGAGATCACAAACGTTGGCATTCTATTCCACTCTCTCATGACTGTTAAAATATGCCTATAGATAAAGCGTCCCGCTGGTCAGTACTGTAAGCATGCAAGTACACTGAGCCATCTGTACCTCCGCAGAGTCTGTGAAGTACACAAACAAATCATGGAAATCAAGAAAATTATATTAGAGCTCTGTAAGTGGTCTCAGATTTCTATTGGTGTTATTATGGCATTACGATTATGAGAAAAACATATTGAGAGAGAGGGAAAGAGAAATGGGGGTGGGAAAGAGATAAATAATATATTTTATTTTCTATCAGTGGCAGTTACCCCAGACAAAAGCAGCTAGCTTACTACTGTGGCCGAAGGGTGGTTCGGGTTAGAGTTGGAAGTATGGCCCTCCTACTTTTGGTGCCTTATCTAAAACAAGATATATTCAATTGGAAGTTTGGGGTCAGCTATGGTCTGGGATAGTAGGCTAGCATCCTCTTAGACAGCTTGGACCGCATTGTGTAAGCCTTTGATTAAACTTGCATTAAAAGAGTTTAAGAATATCCATTGCTGTTGGAAAATAAGGAAACACAAAAATATACCCACAATTACAAAATAGTATTCTTACTAAAGGCAATTTACACCATCAGATGGAATTGAATCTAAATTGTTCTAGCTGTCATACATAAACGTATGTGGACCATTGCAGTTCCCTTACATAAATGCTTTAAACAACTTCTTATATAGGTTTTCAAAATAACTCATATGGGCATTTAAAGGAACTGTGTTGCCACCTCAAGATTGGATTCATCATAAATTATAGTGTTTATTCAAGTATAACCAATGTTATGGTTTGATGTGTAGCACAACAATTGAAAAGACTGAGATTTACACTTTTACAGTCACCCCTGCATTTGTTTTAAATGGACTATTGTGCTTTCACACGTTAGGCTTTTTGTTGAGCTTTAGATATGCTCACATTACAACAACATGTCAGATAAATGCTGCCAGACTGAATTTACCCTTTTTTTCGGCCGCTCCAGGCACCCGTACTGTAACGTTCAATGTGCAGCATGTTTAACTCACACATCACATTGTCCAATTTATGTAGAAGTATCACAGCCTCAAATATGTCCTAAACTACCACCAATTACAACAGCTGGCAGGATAAATACCAGTATCCTGGTTACTGATCACTGCATGCTATTTTTTGAGCAGGCGTTGTGGGAGATATATTTGTTCATAAAAGTGAAACCTTCACTGTACATTTGCTACCACTTGGGAAATATCCTGCCTATTTCTTCTCTGCTCCAATCGCTAACAGCTGTCTTCTCCTGCTCCAACACACATTTGCTATGGATTCTCACCATGGGAGGAAATCCATAGACTAAACATTAAGAGTTTTTGAGATGGAGGAAACGTAATAAACCTAGTAAATCTTGCTTTCATTTTCATGCAGTTCTTTCGAATTTCATTAAATCAAACTTACGAACAGAATTCAGATTCAGAATATTCTATTGTCCATCACATTTACATACAATGGAAATGTGTACAGTATTTGGCACTGGCAAATAAGATACAATAACACTCACCATACACAGTTTAACATACAATTCATAAACACAAATCATCTTAAAGTGACTAAGTGGCAGTCTTAATAAAAGGGGTTTGTTCTTCCACTGGCTTCAGTCCATTAAAATATTGGTTTTATTAATAATAAATCATTCACTACACATTCAAGTTAGCTGTTGGTGGCAGAATGTCTTTGAGTCTGGAAAAGGGGGCTTACATTTGAGTCAAGGTGTGTGTGTCTGTGTGTGTTTTAGAGTGAAGACTTATTTAAACAGGCTGTTATTGAGGATGGTCACGGATGGAAGGTATAGTATCACCATTTAGCCGCTTTATGAAAAAAATAAAGGCAATCTTTATCAAGGTGTCAGCATTATATCATCATGTGATAATCATAATAAAATCATGAGGATAATAATTTAGAAGTATACTGTGTCGGGGAAGCAAACCCTCTCATGAAATAAGATAAGATTCACTGATTAAAGAGGTCTAAACCGCTCCAGCTTATGTAAACACTGCCCAACCTGCCGGATGGTTTCTCGTTACGACCCAGCATTCACTGCGTCATCACAGGATCTACTTTCTGCCAAAGACCCATGATTGTTGACCAGGGCTAAATCTATGATGGCTGCATCTGTACAACATTAGGTGGTTTTAGCCAGCTGTTGGGTATAAGTAAGTAGGGTAGACATGTGGATCAATACATCATCAATTAATGGGGAGGAAAAAAAACTCAGGATGATCCCTTTCCAAGAACGTGAAAGACATCTTGTTCCAGAATAAACAACGCAATACAATTTCAACATGGACAAACCTTGTACAGTATACAATGTACTGTATGTGAACATATTTGAAAATGAAGGATCCAAGGGGATGTCACAAAGCTTCCGGATGCCATAAATTAATTCAAAAATAACGGACTACAGCAACAGGTAGAGCCATGATTAATGATCCAGACATAACCAAACTGCCTGTGTCATGATCTTTGCTTATGCTTTTTCCTTCTCCTGTTTAATTTGTTAAATCATTCTTATCACTCATGTCTGGTTTGACTTCCTGTCTTTGTATACCCCGCATTTTTGTACGCCCTGATTCTATCCAGTTGTGTCTATGGAGTGCAATGACGAGTCCTAAAACCCGGAAGTGAGTTGGTATTTTACCACTTCCGGTTCCCTCGTCTCAAGAGTCAACGGGATTTCTCCATAGGATTTTGGAAAATAGCTGAAATAAGGTCTGTGGTTGACACAAATTTAAGAGACGGATCACGTTTTGTTCTACGACATTAAATACATGAGAAGTGACCCCACTGGTGATTTTTGAAGAGTTTACGTGTCTGAAAAACGATGGTTGTTAACAAGTGGCTGAATAGGACTACAGAAGTTGTCGAGGACGTGGTACGTAATTACGCCAAACACGTAAACACTCCCACTAAGTTTGTTTGCCCCTGTTCTGCTTGAAAGCAAGTACCTGCCAGTCTTGCCAACTGTGAAAACAAACGCTTCAACTTGTACAATTTTGAATCGTTATATCGATCTTAAGTTGGCGTGACGTTGAAGATCGTGCGATCCTGCTGTACAGTAGTTCGTTTATAGCATAACGTTAGCATTTTGCTTCTGGCGATTAGATTAATGATTCGAAAATTATTAAAGTAGGGTAGACATGTGGATATTATCAGGCTGAACAAAACGTGCATTTATCAAACAGGTTCGTTTTCCACAGACCTTATTTCGAGCTATTTTCCAAAATCCTATAGAGAAATCCCAATGCTTTTTTGTCGAGGGAACCCATTCGCAGTTTACTTCCGGGTAAATACGTCATCCCTGCACCTCTCTATACCCAGCTGCCCTTGTGGTTTTGCCTACCCTCTCCAGCTGTGTCTTGTTAATGTGATTAGTTAGGTACCTGTTTACCATTGTTCTCTATCAGTTCATCAGATCATCAAAGTTACCTGCTGTGGTCAGTCTGCCAATGTTCACTAGATTATTATTTCTGCATTAGGGTCCAACTGCCTGCTAAATCCATGACAGTACAAACAGCCCAAAAATAGACCAATCAGATGGATTGTAATCTGTACTTGTCATACACGTTTGACCATGTTTTGTAGAGTAGAAGAGAGTGTCTTGTAGGGAGGTCGGAGTCTCTTATCAGCCCTGTCTGAGGATCACTTTGCTGTGTGTCTAAGTGATTTTGGTAAAACTACTGACAGACAGCTTATCTTTCAGTCTGCTAGCTTGGACCCTGCTAGCAATCATCTTCAACCCCAGCCCGCCTCTCAGTCAGTCAGGTTTGGGAACCTTTACTCTGCAGCCCACCTCTCTTCACCCAGCTCCAGTCCCATACCAAGTCCTGGGAACCCACCTGGTCGTTGGAGGTCCTTGAAGCTTATGCCAGTCTCCCAGTCTTCCTCGAAAGAGACACATGCTAAATGTTTTAAAGGTTTCCTATTATGCTATTTTTAGGCATATATTATGGGTCTCAGATATATACAAATATATAAAAAACATGTATATGATGTGTTTTGCTCAAAATACCAAACAGATCATGCATTTTAGACATCCCTCATATCCCTCTATTTCAGCCCTGTTAGAAAAACACAGATTTTGGATCCTTAACTTGAAAAAAGAGGAGGCGGAGCTAATGCCTGCTCAGAATGGCCTGGCAGCTACAGTTAAATTCTGCCGTGATTAAACGACATCATGTTCCAAACCACATCAAGGATTATTTCTGAAACAGTATGGAGCTCCAATGCTTTTTCTCTCATCAAAGGTGAGTTCCTTTTTTTTATTTCCTGCTTTTTTACACATATTCTCTCCAGTACAGGTTAGCTCTGAGTGTTAGCGATGCTTGCTAATGTAAACACAGTCCATATTACGTCCAAAACACGTCGTGCATCGTTTCTGATAGCAACGTTTCTGATAGGGCCGATATGACGTAATTTCATATCGGATGGCAAATCTGGATCAGCTCAGTTGTACCCCCGTTTTTAGAGATCTACGGAGGAAAAGAGAGAGGGTTTTATTTTTCTGACACTTTGTGAGTTCCCTGACACACCGGGGACACATATTTATGTATTAAAGACATCAAACAGTGCATTTAGCATGATAGGTCCCCTTTAAAACCCAGTTTGCTAGCCTCCATCTTGACTTCTTCCATTCTACTCCTCAACAAGGTCTTCAGCTGACACCAAGCCAGAATTCCCAGACGCAAGTATCTGCGTTGGTGGACAGGCCAACATTTGTCCGGTCTATTCCTGCTGCTGGTGCTCAGCTGGCGGTCCGGCATATTCCTGCTCCTCTGCCCTGCTGGTGGTACGGCTGACATCCCCTCCTTCTTAGCAAAACCCTGGTAACTCTGCTGAGCTGACCACATCTTTTGTTGTTCCAGTTCAGATCAAGTTTTTTTAATTAGTTATGAGGCATGGTGCCTTTTGGTGTGATGAAAAAACCTTTATGAAGAGGATTTCTGTAGTGGTCATTTTATAAACTGAAAACAGACATCCCTTATTTTTTAACAGTAGCAATACAATTAATAATATCCATTGTAAACAGACTAAATGCCGTTTCCGAATAAATGGATAATTATCATTCTGCCTTTCTATATTAGTCAGTTTTAAGACCATATAGTCAGTGGCCAAGTGTATTTTCACACCGACATCTCCAGAGTGTGATCAGGGTCTCCTGTTGATTTGAAGTCGTCCTTATCCCTTTGGTATTAGTTCTTGTTTGGGCACAGTTGCTTCGTTTCTGACCCGCTTTGAAATATTTTCCTTTCCCCTTCCTCGTTGCAGTCCATCAAACACAAACCTTAAGTGTTCTTTGACACTCTCTGAAAGCAGGGGGTGTAAAAGGAAAGGTGAGAAGTGAGACAGTGTTGAAATTACACTGGGGTGTGTGTGTGTGTGTGTGTGTGTGTGTGTGTGTGTGTGTGTGTGTGTGTGTGTGTGTGTGTGTGTGTGTGTGGTGTTCGTGTTCATCTATCCATTTCCTGTGGCTCCTCCTCACAC
>CALSBZ010046899.1:1080340-1095413 GCA_943591055.1 Gobionotothen gibberifrons | reverse complement strand
TTTTTCATATTGAACTTAATATTGAAATGAAATCAATAAACATATTTCATTTAAATTGTATCCCAGTTTTTGTTTATTGTTTCAGGTAGCACCTATTGCAAATGAGACATGGATCTAAAATTGGTTAAAGAGAAAACTGCAGTAATATACTGTTTTAATGCATACACTACTGTAAAATGATACTGAAGAACAGTAATGTATTGTTATTTCACAATACCAGTATTGTATAATCACAGTAAAATATTGTTTTTGAGATTACAGCAACATACAAAATGACAGTAATATACAGTAATATAAAAATACAGCACTGATTTTGATACTGTAAACCAAATACAAGATCGCTACTGTAAAGTAAAAATACAGTAACTTGTTGGCATCTTTGCTGCCAGTAATTTACTGTAAAATCCCCTTAATTTTTTTTTACAGTGTAGGGTCACACCCATATTCCTTGCAGTCTGAGTCGGGGAAACAACAGAGAGGCCGATGTTGATTGTTAGGTCAAGAGTGGGACAATCTTTTCCCGGAAGAAAAAGCAGTTCAGTCTTGTCAAGGTTGAGCTTGAGGTGGTGACCAGACATCCACTGAGAGATATCAGCTAGACAAGCAGAGATGCGTGCGACGACCTGGGTCTCTGAGCGGGGAAAAGACAGAATTAATTAAGTGTCATCAGCGTAGCAGTGGTATGAAAGACCATGCGGGCTAATGACAGATCTGAGAAAGTTTGTGTACAGAGAGAAGAGGAGGGGACCGAGGACAGAGCCCTGAGGAACCCCTGTAGGTAATTGACAAGGGTCGGACTCTGACCCTCTCCAAGTTACCCTGTAGGTGCGGTCTTTGAGGTAGGAGGTGAGGAGGGAAAGTGCAGAGCCTGAAAATCCTTAGAGAGTGTGAAGGAGGATCTGATGGTTCACCGTGTTGAATGCAGCAGACAGGTCTCTACTGATTGTTTTCCTCTTTTCAGAAGAAGACATCTTCTGTATTATATTTTAGCTAATGGGGCCAATCAATTTAGATATGTAATCACGTTAAGACTAATAATAATCTGTAATTAATCATGATTAATCAAAAAAACAAGTGTGGTGTTGTAATAATGAAATGCATGACATAGTGGAAAAATACATTTGAGGGTTACTAACATCTCAGTTTAGTTTGGATGATTTTTTAATTATTGGAACTGTGGAGGAAACTTCTCTGTAGCAATGCAGTGGGAGTCACCGACTCATGAAGGAGACACGAGGAGAGCTGGAGCTTTGATGGCAAACACTGATGGTTTATTTGGAGTTTCGGCCGGAGAGTTGACAAGACAGGTGGTGTGTCACGAGTTGACACAGCGGTTGCCAAACCAATTCTGAGGAACTCTTTCTGCAGCTCGAGGTTTTATCTAGTTCGGAGTGTAATAATCAACATTCTTCATCAGTGAGACTAAAGCAATATGAACCCTGAATCTAACTAGAGCTCTCGTCCATAGAAAAGAATGCGCGCCAGGGAACCTTGTCCCTGAACAGTAAACTACCTCATGGCACCTTATAAGAGATAGCAGCTATACCCAAGGCCGTAGACCTATGCCATGGGAAAGGAGACAGTGAGAGGAGAAAATGATGAACTGTGTCAAAGGATGAATACCTAAGCAATTTATTTCCCTAACAGGAACCAAATTCAGCAATTTTTTTTAGATTAATTTGCATTATTTTGTTAACGAGCTAAAGTATCCAGATTAATCTTGTTAACGTTGACTGCCCCAATTCTGTTAGTACATAAAATAGAATAATCTAGCATTGTTCACTTGTGTTTTTCCTGGTATTTGTCCAACAGCCTCATCATATTTCATACGTCTTCCTCAACATATTGTTATTATGTATTCTGCACATGTTCTGTCTTGCATTGTGTTTTTTACACAGCTGTGACCCATCTTCCAGTCAGTGGAATCCAAACACAGCTTTAATGAATGATCTATTTTACCTCGGTGAAAAGCTGGCACCCCATGGCAGAGACCGCCTGCTAACAATCTGGGTCTTATTATGGGGGATTTGTGAAGGGGTGAAGGCTGGAGTAATGGATCCCTGTGTAGGGACAGGTTATCTTCCAGCGGGCCAGCTGAGTAAACCTGGGGATTTCTCCGCATTAGCAGGTCCAGGACCAGTGATTAGTCCAATCAGCCTCAGGTTTCAGCACCCCCCCCCCCCCGGCTCTGAGCGGACACACTGGGTGGGACAATGGACGTAACCAATTACCTAAATGTTTTTCCTTATAAGTGCTTTAATAAGGTTAATCCAGGTATAAGCCATTACCCTTATTATTTTACATCATTAAAAAGAACTACAGTGTTTTGCACGTGTTACTGCATTTACTATAAACACATACATGACAGAAATGCCGACCATTTTTCAAAGCGTGCTGTTTGTCGTCCTTCCAGAACTAAAACAGCTTTATTGGAAGAGCAGCAACTATTTACTCTTTGAGACTTGCAGTCTAACAAAAGTACATTAGAACGTGCGCTCTACATTTAATGGGTACCATTGGACTTTGTTGTGGCTAAATTAGGCAGGCTTTGTTTTTAACAACATCAGCGGTGCCAGAGCCAGTGCCTAACTGAACAGATAAAGGAGTTGTCTTTAATGCAGTTCAACCGTCAGTCCCATTGACTTTATGAGGGTTCAGATTAAACCCTTCCCGAAAATGGACCTAGTGTTCTTCATGCAATTGGACCACATCTGTTTATTTTTCATTAAAAACACACTGTATCTCTTGTGTGTTACAGTCATACATAAAAACTGTTGATTCTGCACAAACTGCTTTTCGTGTGTGAACTTCCTTTGAACAGCATTCGTAAGTCGGTTTTATCAGACTCCCCCAACGTAAAAAAAATGCATGTTTTCATCTGTAGCCAATCAGATGTCTTCTTCTTTTCAGCCAATCGTATTTTTGTGCTGCCGACACTCAGATCTATTTAAACTGCGTCCCTGCAGTCTTGGCTCTCTGTTTTATGTGAAGAACTTTGTGACTTTGTTTAGAAATGTGCTATATAAATAAAGTTTACTATTATAATTATTATTTATTTGAAAACAAATATATAAACACATTCCAAAATGAATTTATCATTTTTTGATCTACATGTAGATCAACAGGTTAAATGATAGCCTAAAGGCAGCTTTAATTTGATTTGGTAACCCTTAAAGCAATTAAACAAATCACATACAGTGGGTTTATAACAGTCTTTGGTGTTAATCACGTCCAGGTTGGTAGAGAAACCACAGCCATCCGTCAGATGTGGTCTGAGCAACCACAGTATGTAAGTGTAACGCTTGAGTCAAAAATGTCATGTCAGTGTTTTTGCAACAGTTGAGTTGCCCTTTTAAAAAAATTAAATTGTTTCGTCATGATGCAGCAGATCCACCATTTGGTGGTAATTTCCTCTCACCTGTGTAGAGGAAATCATTTCTGCAGGCAAACGTCAACGGGTTACAGCTAGAAAGGCCTCTTCTCACCTGCCCTACTAACTGGGATTCATCCAAACTGTGCCCAGAGAGGGACATAAAACTAGAGCAAAACAAATAAATGAGAAAAACGAGAGTCAAGGTGTCTCTGATACCAGAGGTCCATTAAAAAAAACATCTGTTTTAGAGTTGCATGTCTGTGCAGGAATGCTCTACACTGCTGGCACCATTCTTCACAAGTCAGACTTGGCATTAACTTCAGTGTTTCTCAGTTACAGGCTTTGTTAAAGTTACCTTTCAGAGTTTTAAAGCCCGGGAGCACAGGAATTGTTTTTATACCAAACATGTTTTTGGGATTATTTTCAGTAAAGAACACATTCTTTAAAATGTACTGTATATAAAGCATAAAATGTTATATAGAGAGAGATGTGGCATCCTTGGCCAATGTATGAATAATTGGTGCAGTTAAAGGTGAGCAGAAATGCACCTTGCATTACTTAAGCTAATGTTTTGTACTCTTCTTTTAAAGTGTTGCCAAGAAGTGTTTCATTTATAACAAAAGTAAAGTAAGTAAACCTTAATTTGTTTCCAGCTTAATTTGTCATCTTCATTTTGAACATATTCAAGGGTTTATAAGACAAAAGATTAACAATTAAAACCCAATAGATGTTCTCCTTGACATTAAAGTGGGAATGAGAAGGTCAAAGTTAAGCCATTAAAAGTCAAAGTAAGACATGTTTTACGTTATGTGGCAAAAAAGCTGACATGTTGCAGTTCTCCACCTGCCCTGCATTCCGGCTGTTACAGGCACCCTTAATGCAACAGTACAGAGAAAGATGCAATGTGTTAAATAAAATCATTCCCAAGTGAGCTATATACAGTAGCGACCCAGGCGTGCCATTTTTTGAAAGAAAAAGAGGCGTCCTCACATTTAGAGGATGTGATCACACTGTTGTGTGGATGTGTGTATTATCACTTATACATCTTACATTTCCTCAGGTCCTCAACATCATACAAGCAAAGGAAGAAGTAGATCCATCTGACAGCGAAGTATCAATGCCATGCCCTTTGGCAGAGACCTTTATTATTGATGATGGACATTTTTTTCCATTGAATTAGTGTGAAAAACTTCATTTCATGAATTTGACTTAAATATCGTCTTTTGGCGTTAATAACAGCGCTACCATTTGGTGAATGTGCTCAGATTTGCTTTAGAATCCAACCTCATCTTTAGTTTTCTTCCAAGTTTGTTGTTTCTAACTCATTTCAGCTCACAGCGATTCAAAATGTATCTCGAGGGCTTTTTCAATTAACATCTAATTCAACCTATTAATGCAAAGTATTGGATCAAGAGTTCTGGGGTTAGGAACCCCCCCCCTGCAGAGACTTGAGCTACACCAACACTCAGTCGTTCTTTCAAATGAGCACTGCAGTCACAACCAGAATCATGATGAAAAGAAGAGAGGCACTGTGTCAAAGTTTCACACCTCTGATGTTGACTTCAAGGTCTGCAGGGGGGGGGGGTCAAGATAATGATAGCTACAGAACACAGGCATCTGTTTGGACTGAAAACAGGGCATTGTAGTAACACAGGCAGGGGCTGGGCAAGATGCATTTGTTTGACTTCCTGCTGGGAGATAAGAGGAGAACAAAGTGTTGAGAGGCGCTCATCTGGGTTCAGCAACAAGGGATCTGCTCTCTTAAACCAGAAAAACTAAGGCATTAGAAAGCTGATATGCTGAGGGTCACTAGGGGGGGGGGGGGGGGGGGGGGGGGGGGGGGGGGGGGGGGTCCGAACACGTGCACGGTGATCACTGATCACACATTGATCAGAGTGTAAATAATACAAACAAATAATGACATAAATAGACAATGCTGTCACTGTCTTCACAGGGCCTGGAAAACATTTGCCGATTATCTGTCAGGGAATAGTCTGGGGACTGACTAGGGAGGAATACAGAGAGAAGTCATAAAAGAGAGAGAGAAACGGAGGCAAACAAAGTCTTTTGAACTTTGGTTCTGGAGGAAAAAAAGAGAGCAGAGAGGGAAAAGGCAGGAAAGGAAGAGATGATTACACACAGACACACTCAGGCATGTGGGTTTTATGGCCGTTGGTGGGGCAGTAAAAGGTGGCCTGTTGTGCTGCGTGGATGGACAGCACAGAGACCATAAGACCAGATGTGTCTGACACACACACACACACACACACACACACACACACACACACACACACACACACACACACACACACACACACACACACACACACGATCTCTTGCATGTTTTATCAAACAGATTGACAGCACTGATTCTGTTTTCCGTAGTCTTTCTATTCCTGATTGAGCCTGAATGTCTGTGTTTTTAACCATATTGTGGCATAAAGTGACACCGGTGATAGTGACACAACTGGTATATTCCCCAAGTGCAGGGCCGGACTGGGACAATAAGTCAGGTCGGGAATTATACACCCAGTTTTTTTTGCAATTTTGCTGGATTTATTTGTCAATATTTACAGCGTTGCTGTCCATAGTGATAGCCCTATAGTTTAAATCTACTACCCAAAAATAAACATATGGAGATGGGTTACTATTTTAAAAAATGTGCAAATCTATTTAGGAACCTATTCATGTGTACATATTTTAAGTGGGGATGGACCTCAAATCCATATAGGGGGGTCCGGGGACATGCTCCCCCGGTAAGATTTTGTTTTAAATGTTGGACTTAAATGCATCAATCTGGTGCACTTTGAGGGGGAAATAAAGAGACTACACCCATATGAAACATAACTGTATACATTTAAATAATCATAAAATCATAAAAACATGGCCATAACCAATAACATACTATATCCAATATGAAAAAACATTGAAACTTGTATATTTATTTGTTTTTGGTTCATTTATAGTTGTGAGTGTGCCTGTGCTCCTGAACCAGCCTCTCCTGTCTCCCTCCTCTCCCCCCTGCTCCTCTTTGAGGCAGAAGCAAAGACTAGTTTTAGCTCTCAACAAGTTTTAAAAGTATATCTTACCTTTTTTCACCTAGTTAACGTTTTTTTATTATTATTCATGCATATTTTACTAATCACTACCCCCTCAAATGGAAATATGTGTTTACATAAATGGTGACCAAACCTTTTGAGACCCACAGAGATAACTTAGACTAATTTAACTATCTAAACACTCAGAGAGTCCTTTACCTCACCTGAGCTGTAGTTATCAGTCTCTCAGTCTGACAGGAGAGGACTCTCCTCCACCTTGTTGTTGAAAAAGCTCCTTATATCCGTTAGCGCAGCTAGCTAGCACCAGATGCTAACAACAACAATAAACGTAACCGGTGCGCACGCTTTCTCTCTCGCTCGCGCCACACATACACTAACAGTACGTCCACACAGCAGCGTTAAAAACATCTTCCAACGCTTCTGCCCATTCACTTTGAATGGGGTGACGTCACTTTGCCTCACTTTTCGCCGAACTGCATTGTGGGAAGCAAAGCGGAGATTTCCAGGCATCTCAGGCTTCAAAGGTTGAGCAATGTTCAACTTTTGAATCTTCTGAAGCTTTCGGTGGAAGCGTCAGCCAATCAAATCATATGCCAGTACAAGCTCTAGCCAATCAAACCGCTGCTTGTGTGTCAGGGGCGGGAGATTCATGTGATTGGTTGTTGGTCGAACTTCAGACACGCCCGCCGGCAAGCTTTTTCCAAAGCCGCTATGGGGACGGGCCGTAACACACACCCTCCCGAGCTTGAATGACACACGGAGACCAATCGAGGGCATTAGTGTATGATCTGTATGAACGTGGCCATGTCGGCAGGCCACATCATGTAGACAGCCAGTCACCCTCTGTGAGGCAGAGTCAGACCCACATTTGCGCAGGGTTGCGTATGTATGTATTGTGAATACATACATACAAAAAAAAAATCCTCAGGCCAGCAGGCCACTTAGCAGGCCAGGCCATCGGGAGGACCGGGCCAAGTGTGTGTGTCGCTCATCTTGCACACAGCTCCCTCTCATTCGCGGCAGATCGCAGTGTGAACTATAAGCACTACAGTTTACTCCTGAGCCACTGCCTGGAACTTATCTTATTTTTTATCAAACTTGCCAAACCCTCGGGCCAGAGCAAATTGAACCGAATGAAGGCAGGGCATGAAACCAGCTTTTCGAACAAAACTGTGACTGTTTCTTAAGCTCTGACTCTAAGGCCATGATGTCAAGATTCCTAAAAGCAAATATTTGTAAAGGTATTTAGAGCTGTTGAAGGATCTTATTAGAGGTGCTCATGCTGAGAGAGATATTCTGCATGGCTCAAGCAGAGTAAAACGTTTACATGGTCACCTCAACTGCCATTTACCATCACGAATAGTATCTTGTACAGCATGATAACTGTGTGCAGCTATTACAAATTAGCTTATAGCTGACGGAGGTCCTGTAAAACCTTAAAGTGCAGATTCAGTTAAGGATTATATGGAGTTTGACATGCAACATGGTTTTTATTAAAGTGAACAGAGCGAGTTATTGAAGTGGTTGAAGGTGCACAAGAAGCTCAGGATTAACTGTAAACTAGCATCAACCATGCCACAACAATGTTGTTTAAAGATCTAATTCGTTTTCAAGAGGGATTGGAGGGGTGAATCATAATCAGAATACCTTTATTAGTCCCACAGAGGGGAGATTTGCGTAGTTACAGCAGGAAAAAGAGCCACAGAAAAAGTAAAAAAGTACTAAGTTATGATATAATTAAAAAAATATATAATACAAAATAAAAAGTTACATAATAAAAAAAAATACACATCCTGTAACAGTTCTTAGGATTTAGCAGCCAGGTATATATTACACAGTTGTTAATGGCATCTATTGCACATCTAGCACATATTGCACATAGGTGGTTACCCAGCTAGCGGGGAACGTTCTCACAACTTTGGCTAACGTTACCTATTGGTTCTAATAAGGTTTTAAAGAAACATTTTAATCTGATGTTCAAAGAACCTTTTTAGGATGTTTATTTGTTCAAATAATGTTCCTATGAGGTTTAAGGTTAACTAAGACATAACGTTTAAACTGCAACATTCAGAGGATGTTTTGAGGATGTTATTGACGCCTGAGATGACAGAAAGTGTTTTATAAAATGTTCCTTTAATGTTACATGATAAAAAATGAACAACATTCTCCAAGCAACATTCTGCAAATGTTTTCAGGATGTTATTGCCAGCCTGAGATGACAAAGTGTTTTATAAAATGTTCCTTTAATGCGATATTATTATTATTACTTGTTAGACGCTTTTATCCAAAGCAACTCACATACTCAATACTGTGGACAATCCCCACAGGAGCAATTAGGGGTGAAGTGTCTTGCACAGGGACACAACGACATGCTGACTGCAGTGGGGTTTGAACCTGTGACCCCCTGATCCCAACACCAAGGCTCTATCCACTGCACCACACGCCTGATATGTTAACACAGGTGGAACGTTTTGCCTGCAACATTCTAAGGATGTGTTTTGGGCGTTCTTGGGGTAACACATTAAAGATGTTCTTTATAAAGCGTTCCCTCAATGTTACATGATAACAAATGAAGAACATTTTCAAAGCTACATTCTGAAAATATTTTCTGGATGTCATGACGCCTGAGATGACAGAAAGTGTTTTATAAAATGTTCCTTTAATGTGATATGTTAACAAAGGTGGGGGGGGGGGCATTGTTCTAGGAATGTTTTCAGCGAGATGTTTTCTTTTGGTTCCCAGAACGTTCTTCTGAAAGGTAGGATAACGTTCTCTAAAAATATTCTTAAAATGTTTGGTGATAACCTTCTTAAAATGTTTTTGATAACATTGTTAGAAAATTATGCCCTACTATAATTAAAACGTTTTCAGCTGGACGTTTTATTTTGGTTCCCAGAATGTTCGACTGAAAGGTAGGATAACGTTCTCTAAAAACATTCTTAAAATGTTTCGTGATAACCTTCTTAAAATGTTTTTGATAACATTGTTAGAACATTATGCCCTACTATAATTAAAACGTTTTCAGCGGGAGGTTTTATTTTGGTTCCCAGAATGTTCTTCTGAAAGGTAGGATAACGTTCTCTAAAAACATTCTTAAAATGTTTGGTGATAACTTTCTTAACATGTTTTTGATAACCTTCTTAAGATGTTTTTGATAACATTGTTAGAACATTATGCCCTACTGTTCTTAAAACGTTTTCAGCTGGACGTTTTATTTTGGTTCCCAGAATGTTCTTCTGAAAGGTAGGATACTTTCTCTAAAAACATTCTTAAAATGCTTGGTAATAACATTTTTTTAATGTTTTTGATTTTGAAAATTATGCCCTACTATTCTTAAAACGTTTCAGCTGCAAGTTAGACTTTTTTATTAGAATGTTATTATTTTAGAGTATGATAACGTGCTTTATAGTTCCGATTTACCAGAAGTATTTTCTTTTTTTTATAAATGCGACCAGCAGCTAGTACAAGTCACTGTCGGTGTCACATGTACTGGAGGGGACCCAGAATCAGACTCGGAATCAGTTGGTGAAAGTAACATTTGTTTATTAGAAAAGGGGAGCTGGGAGTGGAGGTTGGTTATGGCGGCAGTGGGAAACAGTTGTCCAGGGTGGGTAGAGAGGCCTGGCTGGTCTTGGGAGTGTGGAAGGCCTTGGATTCCTCTTGGGAGAGACGAGTGTGAGGCAAAAGCAGGCAAAGTTGTCAAAGAATATGCTGGTAAAAAGAAACATATAACAAATATTTCTAGCTGGGAACTCACACATGCCACCGCAAACATGCAATATCTGCTTACAGCTTATCATGAATTACGTGCTTGTTTGTTTTTTTCAAAAGGAAAATATGGTGACATCAGATTTTTTTTAAAACATCCTTTTCAAACAAATGCAACAAGTTTGTTTTTTAAAGCGCTCTAGAAATAAATCTGACGTTGACCATGCCCGTGTTAATATTTGCCATAACAGGAACGTTTTATAAAAAAAGAATAACATCCTGAAAACATTTTCAGAATGTTTCTTGGAGAATGTTCTTCATTTGTTATCATGTAACATTGAGGGAACGTTTTATAAAGAACATCTTTAATGTGTTACCCCAACAACGTCCAAAACACATCCTTAGAATGTTGCAGGCAAAACGTTCCACCTTTGTTAACATATCACATTAAAGGAACACTTTATAAAACACTTTCTGTAATCTCAGGCCTCAATAACATCCTGAAAACATTTTCAGAATGTTGCTTGGAGAATGTTCTTCATTTGTTATCATGTAACATTGAGGGAATGTTTTATAAAGAACATCTTTAATGTGTTACCCCAACAACATCCCCAGCAGCCATGGTTCCGGCCCTGGTTCCGGCCCCAGAAGCCATGGTTCCAGATCCAGTTCTGGCCCCAGCAACCATGGTCCCGGCGCCAGTTCTGGACCCAGCAGCCATGGTCCCGGCCCCAGTTCTGGCCCCAGCGGCCATGGTTCCGGCCCTGGTTCCGGCCCCAGCAGCCATGGTTCCAGACCCAGTTCTGGCCCCAGCAGCCATGGTTCCAGCCCCAGTCCTGGCCCCAGCAGCCATGGTTCCGGCCCCAGTTCCAGCCCCAGCAGCCATGGTCCCGGCTTCAGTACCGGCTCCAGTAACCATGGTCCCGACTCCAGTTTCGGCTCCAGTACTGGCTCTCCGGCAGACGCCAGCTCCCCGTGTCCTGTCGGCGTACCGGCCGACTCCAGCTCCTCGTCTCCTGTTGGCTTCTGCCGGGGGTCCTGCCAACCCTATGTCCTGTGCCGTTGGGGGTCCCGCCGACAACTCTTCTGCCGGGGGTCCTTCCGACTCCATGTCCTGTTCCGTTGGAGGTCCCGCTGAGAGTCCTGCCAATCCCATGTCTTGTTCCGTTGGAGGTCCCACCGTCACCTGTCTCGCCGGGGGTCCTGCCAACTCCTGGTCCTCTTCCGTGGGGGATCCTGCCGAAGCCTGTCCCACCGGCTCCGGTTCCTGTTCGGCCGACACTGGGTCCTGCCCGTTCTCTGGAGCTGTCCGGTCTTCGCCCTCGAGCCCGGCCCCCTGAGATCCGCGGTCTTCGCCCTCGAGCACGGCCCCCTGAGAGCCGCGGTCTTCGCCCTCGAGCCCGGCCCCCCTCGAGCCCGGCCCCCTGAGAGCCGCGGTCTTCGCCCTCGAGCCCGGCCTCCTGAGAGACGCGGTCTTCGCCCTCGAGCCCAGCCCCCTGAGAGCCGCGGTCTTCGCAACATCGCCTTACTTACCATAGATAGACTGTATATATAAAGTAACATATTATATCTTATATTATTAATATATATATAATTCTGATGAAACGTTATTTCAGCGTCAATAAATGAGTGTTAATCCCAGTGTGTTTAGTGTACAACATCACATGTCATTTCACCTTCAATTCACGGTTTTCCAAACGTTAGCGACATGCTAATGCTAACCGGAAATGAAGAATTTTCAGAATAAAAGTGTTAAGTTAATAGTTAGAGTGAACTTCCGGGTTTTTCAGAATAAAACTGCTTTAAATTAAAACCCTGTATTTCATTTAAATTACGTCATATCAACATTGAAACATTGAGGTTTTGGGGTTTAGGTTTGGGAGGGAGGAAGGAAGATTAGGATTAGGTAAAAAGGTAGGGAGTGGTTAGGGTTAGGATGGGGGGAAGGGAAGGGTTAGATTGAAGGGAGGGAAGATAACTGCTACCCGGGAGCTACTCGCTAGGTGGCAGTGTCATGAAAAACTAGGATCGTGGGAGTGCGGTCGTGAGAGTGCGGTCGTCCGACGCTGCAGCTTCATGCTACTCAATCTACCCACAGTTTCTCTCTGGTGTCGGAATGTCTTGAGATGTTGATGAATTCTTAAAAAACAAAACACCATTTTATTTTGAATTGTAACGGGTAGTATATTACCCAAATTTCATTAGTAATGCGTTACATTACTTCGTTACAGCAAAAAGTAATACATTACTGTAACTCCGTTGATGATTAGGGATAGATATTAAAACACTACGACAGCTTTTAATTTTGAGGTGTGTAATATTCCCAAGCATGACTTCATCACTAATTCATTACCTGTGTCGTCTGGAGGGTCATGTTAGTGTATGACAAATGTCTTAGCGTGACGCTCACCATCTTGCTTTCTGCATGACAGCTCTTGGAATGCAAAGCTCAGGACCCTAATGGCCAGGCGTCGTGAGGCCATTATTAATTCATAAGTGACTCAGCACCAATGGGGGGTTAGGAGGAGGGGGAACTGGTGGAACACATGTAAAACACATGTTGATCCACAGCATGTGTGCAGGGAGGAAGGGTTATATGTGGGGCAAATGTACAGTCCACTGAGTGAGAATCAAGGGTTTGCCAGAAGGGGAGGCCTGCCTCAGGGAGGGGGGTCTGCTCAGAGGTTCTAGTTCACACAACAAAAGTAAATAATAATTTTGGGTCTGAAATGCAGCAGTATTTGTTCCTCATATCTGATCATCTTCATTTTTAATGCTGCTTTTCCCCCTCGTTTGGTCATGTATGGAGAAATGTGTGATGGTCACATTTTTGAACATTCAGAAATACATGGGTATGGAACCTTGAAGTCTTGTGAAAGGTGATCAATATGGGATGAAACTGGAAGGGATGATACTAGAGAATGGTAGGAGAAAAGGTTGCTGGGTCATATTTTCTTCTTAGTCCATGGATTTGTGCATACGTATATGAACTCAGGCCTTATCTTCAGAGCGAGCTCACTAAAGAATAGTTTTCCTCTTGGCAAGTGTCTGTTAAGCCTTACAGTGAAAAAACTGTTAGCAGATTCAGCCAAGAGACACTGTTGTCTGTGTTAAACAACATTGAATACATGAAAAGTAAACAGACACCTTGGCAGGTGCAACAAACATTTTAAAGCCACATAAAACAAATAGCTCGACACATAAAACGTACCCAAGCTAACAAATGGATAGAGAGATAAAAGAGTGTGCTGTTGTACTCAATTTCTGAACAGTATTCTACAAGTCCTGAACACTGCAAAGCCCAACATTATACCTAGTCCATCAGTCTATATCCCGCTATAACCAGTCCATTAGTCTTTGTCCCATTATAACCATTCCACCAGTGTCTCTGTCCCATTACAACCAGTCTATTACTCTCTCTGTCCCATTATATCCAGTCCATAAGTCTCTGTCCCATTATAACCATTCCACCAGTGTCTCTGTCCCATTACAACCAGTCTATTACTCTCTCTGTCCCATTATATCCAGTCCATCAGTCTCTGTCCCGCTAGAACCAACCCGGTATCACGGCAAGACGTGAACATGTGACGATTTACCATGCTGGGAGACGTGAATATGTCACGGTTTCGTCCCTTCAAACGTGACCGTTACACGGTATTGTTAACAGTGGAGAAATACCCGGAAGTGCCAAGGAAAGGCTCTACCGCGCCTATTGGTCGGTTTTTATTGTCAAAATTAGATGTTTTTAATTTATTTTTTAATCCTCACACTCGATTTCGCCGATTGTCTTGTTTCCCTAGCTGGTCGACACCTCTTTTAGCAGAAACAAAGGCTACATTCATGTATTAAATCGATGTTAATCCATGTGTGTGGATCGTGTGGATCAGAGACGTGGATGTGGAATTAACGGATGTGACGTTATGCAATTGCGTTGCCAGGCAACGCAATGTACAAACTCTTCAACTACAACCCTAATTATATTTTAAAACATGTTTAGAAGGCCTCACGAAATACTTTAATATAAATTCAAATGTAAATGTGAAGGGATGTGTGTAATGTGGTGAGATTTACATTATTCACCCACGGATCTATGGGTTGGGGGGGTATTGTTCCCCACGGACATTTTAGTTAACCGGACTCCTGTTGATGTGAAATCCATGGTGAAATCTA
Source organism: Gobionotothen gibberifrons (assembly GCA_943591055.1). Lineage (NCBI taxonomy): Eukaryota > Metazoa > Chordata > Actinopteri > Perciformes > Nototheniidae > Gobionotothen > Gobionotothen gibberifrons. The sequence continues at coordinate 1,081,103 of CALSBZ010046899.1, read as the reverse complement.
AAATAATGTACAAACTCTTCAACTACAACCCTAATTATATTTTAAAACATGTTTAGAAGGCCTCACGAAATACGTTAATATAAATTCAAATGTAAATGTTAAGGCATGTGTGTAATGTGGTGATTGCAATTATTCACCCACGGATCTATGGGTTGGGGGGGTATTGTTCCGCACGGACATTTTAGTTAACCGGACTCCCGTTGATGTGAAATCCGAAAACATTTTTTAAAAATAAAATAATTCTTTATTCCGAGTTTGCTTGCTTTTCTCTTTGGAGCTAATCACATAACGGCATTGTAATACACAGTTCGGCTGAATTACATATTACATATTTGCCGTAGTTCTGTATTTATACAGCCCTGCTGAGAAGACTTCTGGACAAACAGGAAGCACTGCCGCCAAAACTGAATGTGACGTGGATCATAAATATCTCCGCAATTAAACAACATCTTACATTTATTTTTCACACAATACGTCTCCTTGCAGTATCAATACTAATTCGGCTGACTTTTATATTTGATCCAATTGGTAGATAGGCTGTATTTACACCATAACGGTGCACAGCTGATATAATGGCACATCTAGTGGTGAAAGCACGTTATTGCATTTTATTATTTTTCACAAAAATGAAACCATCAATAGCAAAAACAGAATTAACTGTCATTAGTAAACCACTCAAATAAAAAGATCATAAGTGGTTTTGTTTTACATATATTTTAAGGATAATAATAGCAATGTAACACTGTCTATGACACTTACTGTA
>CALSBZ010046899.1:1044608-1061641 GCA_943591055.1 Gobionotothen gibberifrons | reverse complement strand
CACACACACACACACACACACACACACACACACACACACACACACACACGAGTGCCTGCGCTGTTTATCTACATTATCTTAGCTTTGAGTTCCTGTGTTTGTCCAGCTTTTACAGCGGTTAAGGGTCAATGGAATACAATGTGCCTGGATGAATGGAGATACAAGGCTTTGCAAAGCTGGTGAATTTGTGAGCTGAGAAGTTAGGCCGAGGGTTCAAAAGATAAAACACCATCTGAGGTCTATTAAGGAGGAGGACATGGAGGAGAAGTGTTAGTTTGTGCGGAGACAGGTCAGGAGTTGACACTGACTGGAAATGGAGCTACCCTCTTACACAAACCTCCACAAATCACTCAAAGGCTTTTATGGTTATTGTGTTACTTTCCAGAAAACATTTACAATTGACCTGCCAAAATAAGTGAATTTGAGGGCAAAACATTTGAACTTAGGGTTTCAAATTCACTGAAAAAACTGAAACGTTGACTTTAATTTAATGTATTATGTCAACAAATGTCACATGTATTAGGTTGGTTAAAAGCAATACTATACAGTTAAAACTATTTAAACTAAGTAGTATTGCTTTTAACTAACCTAATACAGTTCTGTGAAATATGTAGACATAATACATTTAATTATAGTCAACATTTCAGTTTGTTCAGTGTTGTCGATTGCGGCCCTGGAAAAGAAAGATCTGTTTCCAAAGCAAGCTAAGAGGGGCTGAGGAAAAGTGTTTCACTCATTCTTTTTTACATCCTACAATTCCATTCTAAAGATAGTCTCAGTCAAAATAAGTTAGATAGGAACGTGATTTCGCTGGGGTCAATTGCATTTCCCTTTCCCTACATCGGTGGTTTAAAATAATGCCATGCTGTTCACACCCTTTGGGGGCACTCTAAGAGTGGTATAAGTTGTTTGGTTTGAGTAACCGTAGCTGGTGTTAAGCATTATGTGGAGGCACGGAGGCCTTCACACAGGAAATTGTGAATCCAATTTTAGGTATAGCCCATCTGAAGAAGGGTATCATGTTTGAAGAGTTACCAAAATGGCACTGAAGACCTTGTATTAAATACATTACAGACAGGAAAGGAGTTCTTTTAACTTTATAAGCATGGACATGACGTGGTTCTGTTGGGTGTTGGGGGTCCAGGCTGGATGTTGGTAAAGCTGTCAGAAGATGCCAAAGGGGGATTGGGGGTGGGGAGCCAGACGAAGGAGACAAAGTGGCTCCATCCCTGCTCACTGACCCGGGGTGTCTGTCACCGGGTCACCTCCCCGTCTATTAATACACCACCCGCGTCCATGTGGAGTGACCTGTTAATGGAGAATACCGTAGTGAAAGTATGTGTGAAAGGCCAAAGGGAAGTTAATACGACATTAGAGGCTGATTGTGACTGTGTTGAACCTTCTGACAGTGTCTCCGCTCTATAATATCCTATATACTTTTACACTTTTTTTAGACTGTTTTAGACTTTTTTTTGGGTAGTTTTTGTTAAGGCCACGTGTGCCTTTAATGAAATGACGGTGTTAAAATGGGTAGACAGAGTGGATGACACAACATAAATGGTCCCAGAAATCAGGGCTGTCAAGCGATTACAATATTTTATCGCCAATAATTGCATGTTATCCAGATAACTCAAGATTAATCGCAATTAATTCCCCTTTTTTATCTGTTTTAAATGTAGCTTAAAAGGATATTTTGTCAAGTTGTTAATACATGGGAGTAGACAAGTATACTGGATTTATAAAAATGCAGGTTTATTATTATTGCAACAATCCTAAACAGTTAGTACATTGACCTTAATCGGCATGCAAGTGTTATGGCTAAAGATGTATGAATTTTGTCATACGGGACGTGATAATGGAAACTTTCATACACTAGTTTATACATTATAAAGTGTATTAGCACATTCAAGTGACCATCATACTTTATGGTCTCAATATTATCTATAGGGCATGCCACTTTTAAAAAGACATCTAATTGGTCAATTTTAACATTGTATGAAATGTGCGGTTACCAGGCAAAACTAAACACTGTACGCACAGTAGTATAGTATTAGTACAGACTAAACAGACTATACATGGAATAACATGTCCATGTTCATTATTATTTTCATAAAGAAGGGTATGTTGATAACAACAAATGTAGCTGTTACATAGAAGAAAGACATTTAAAGAGCTAAACAAATATAACTTTAAAGGGGGACCTATCATGCAAAATGCACTTTTTGATGTCTTTTATACATGAATATGTGTCCCCGGTGTGTCAGGGAACTCACGCAGCGTCAGAAAATAAAACCCTCCGTACCCAAATCTCTAAAAACGGGGGTACAACGGAGCTGATCCAGATTTGCGGCCGATCTGACGTAATATCGGTGGCGGACCCACAGCACTATCAGAAACGTTGCTATCAGAAACAATAGAGTGCCACAGTGACGCGTCCTAAAACCATTTTATCACTTCCGGTTCCATCAACAAAAAAGCAAAGCAATTTCTCCATAGGATGTTGGAAAATAGCTGGAAATAAGGTCTGTGGTTGACACAAATTGAAGAGATAGATCACGTTTTGTTCAACGTCATTAAATACATCAGCAGTGACCCCGCTGGTGATTTCTGAAGAGTTTACGTGTCTGAAAAACGATGGTTGTTAACAGGTGGCTACTTCCGGGTTTTAGGACGCGTCACTGTGGCACTCTATGCCCGACTGTTTTGGACATAATATGGTCGGTGTTTACATTAGCATCGCTAAAACTCAGAGCTAACATGTAGCCTACTAGAGAGAGCATGTGTGTGAAGAAGCAGGAAATAAAAAGGAACTCACCTTGTGGTATAACCGGCAAGAGAGAAAGCCTTTGAGCTCCATACTGTTTCAGAAATAATCCTTGATCTAATCATCCTTGTGTTTCATCACTGCAGCATTTTAGACAGTATCTGCCAGGTCCCGCATGAGCCGGCATACGATCCGCCCCCTCTTATTAAAAAAAAAAGCTTTATTTTTTTTTTTTTTTATCCAGCCTTTATTTATACAGTTGAACATCTCGTTGAGACACAGGGTCTCATTCTCAAGAGAGACCTGTTTATACCCAGAATCAGCACTTTTGTAACAGGAAGTGAAATAGAGGGATATGAGGTATGGCTAGAATGGGTGATCTGTTGTTTGTTTTTTTGACCAAAACTCTTTATATATATTTGTATATATCTGAAACCTATGATATTGCCTAAAAATAGCATGATAGGTGACCTTTAATGAAAGTACTGAATTTCAGATGGAGGAAACAATGCTAAGACATTGGAAATTAGATTTGCCTTTTGTGATTGATCTGCCTATACTAAAGCTTTCTTATTTTGTTAAGAAGATTTTGATCTATGAAATAATGCATGAGCCACAGACACCTCACAAGGTTTGTTACACGGTGTGAGGTAAAAACAACATTTAAATCCACTTCAATTAAAGGATCAGAGGGTCTTCAGTGGGTTGAAAGATGATAAACCCTTACAAACAGCACCAGCTTAACAGAGAAACACTCCGGAGTCCTGCTGAAAACACGCCTGTTTTTCTTAGATCCTGGAGAGCTCAAGTTGTCTTCAAACACCAGCCAGACGTGTGTTTCAGCACTAAATGTGGGGTTAAGCCTTCAAATAATTCAACTTCATTACGGTTTCATGTCCTTTTTCTCTTTGTGGAGAATGAATTAGTGGACCATCTGGGTGACAGACTGACACTGAGACTGCACCTTAATTATTCATGTCTAAAAACATCTGTTACTTCTTTTGTCCAACGGCAAACACATGGAATTATTGTGCCTCCACTACTCAAATTAGAAACTGGGCAAAAAAGATTTACCTGATTTCCCCCCGGGAAAAAGTAATCTGATTCGGATTCTGACTCTGAAAAGACAACAGTGCCACCTGCTGGCATGACACCAGAACTGTAGCAAGATGCACCACATACTGACTGTGATGCAGGTTTTGCTTGCATTATGTCAAAAAAGAAGGGCTTCTTTATTCTATTTGAACAATTCCTTTCTTTTTGTCTACACACAACACAGTCATGTCCATGTGTAATAAGTTGGGGTAACCATAAAGCAAGGGAATTAAGCTTCTCTCATCGTGGTATAGTACTTTTGGGCTGATAGAGGTAATTAGGATGGTTTTATTGATGATGATTTATCATTTCCGACAAAATAAATAAAGTATTCTGATCATGTTCCAGTTTTGCTCCCCAAATATGTTACACTGCCCCTTTAAGTTTTCAATGATATAATGTCAGATAAAGAACACTGTGACACACAGGGGGCTAATGTCAGGCTGCATAAAGCAGACGGAAGTGCTGCATATTGGCAGGCTGAGGGCCACACATTGGTAGGCTGAGGGCCACATATTGGCTTGGCAGCCTGAGGGCCACACATTGGCAGCCTGAGGGCCACATATTGGCAGGCTGAGGGCCACACATTGGTAGGCTGAGGGCCACACATTGACAGGCTGAGGGCCACACATTGACAGGCTGAGGGCCACACATTAGCAGGCTGAGGGCCATACATTGGCAGGCTGCTGGGGGCTTCAGCTTGGCTCCAGCTCCGGAGGTTTGCTGCCCAGCATATCAATGGGGTTGACTACACAGGGGACACATTCCTCAAACAAGAAGTGACTGCTGAGAATAAAAGGGCCGTCATTTACACCCCTTCACATCCTGCAAACATGGACGATCTGGGGCTGGTATCATTTTAAGATTTTAACTATTTTAAACTTAATTTATCATGGACTTTTTAACAATTTAAAGGAGAATACAAAATTCAGCCGACATATTGAACTTTTAAATATCTATTCTGAATAAAGGGGTGCATGAATGAGTCCTAAAACGCGGAAATTAGATGGCATTCAAGCACATTCTGTTGTCTCATCTTGAACTCAACAAATGTTTGTATGAGTTTTGGTTAGAGGCCAAAAGAAAGGCTGTGGTTAACACAAACTGAAGAGATTTTCACGGTCAGTAATTACCCCACTGGTGAATGTCTGAGGCTTCTATGTGTCATTTGAAACAGTGACACAAGCTAACGGCACAAGTCCGCCGTTAGCTTAGCAGAGTAACGTTAGCTTTTCACTTCTGCCGATAGCATCTATGCTTCAAATATTATAAAATTGGTGTCAATAGGAAATAATGCTGTTGAACAAAACGTGTAAATATTTCAACATTATTTTTGCAATATTCCGAAATCCAATTGAAAAATCTCATTGCTTTCTGTCAAGGGAGCCCTTGCGATGCTAACTTTCTACATCAATCCCTTATCACTGCACCACTTATTTTATACTGCTTTGTGTGCTATATTTTTTATTTCAGTTATGCTAATATCCACAAGGTGCCAGTGTAAAGCTGCTTGTATTTGAACTGACTGTAGACTTGGTTCAAAACTTTAGAATTGGCAGGCTTTATAGGCTACAGTTCAAGCTCAGCACAATGGTTATGTAAGCCAGGCTGAAATGTGCTGCCAGGCCCCAGCAGCTCCCAACTTCAGACCAAAGAGCAGCACTCTGAAGTCTCCAGGAAGGGGGGGGGGGGGCTATAATGTGAGCTTACCTAGGCTCCATGATATTAGAACACTTTGGTTTCTTTGCCCATCGGTCATCTTTTGATTACATTGTGTATAGAATTGGATAAACTCTTCCTCAAACTTCATTTTGAACAATCAATCAATTTGTATTAATATGGCTCAATATCAAAATTACAAATGTGTCTCAGTGGGCTTTACAGACGGTACAGCAGCAAGAACTCCCAAAGAAACCCCACAATTAACAGATACAAATGTTATAAAAGCCGGAGAGAGCGACGTACAATAGATGTCATGTGTGTTGGGGAAATATCTTCCAAGGTCCATAGCTTTGACCCAGTTTATCAGTTCAAACTGTCCTGACTGAGCACAGGCAGCTGTAACCTTGGCTGCTGTGCTCTCAGTGTTCTGTCTCCCTGTTCCTGCCTGTTGGCGTCAGCTGATAGAGGTGTTATGATTCTATCTTGTTATGCAGCATGTTGATTATTCTCTCTGAACTAGCTAAACACATGGGTCTGGGGTAGAGTTCTTCAGAATTGACGTGGCAACTCTACCGCGAAGTCAGAACCTCTGACTCTTGGACTTGTTTTCTGAATTCTCCGGCCGAAGCTCCTAAATAAACCATCAGTGTTTGCCATCAAAGCTCCAGCTCTCCTCGTGTCTCTCTGAGTCCTGACTCTCCATTGCTACAGAAGTTTCCCCCACAATGTGTATAGCATTAACAACACAATAAAATTACAACATAGACAATACAAGTGACAAAAATGATAATGCAAACATATGAGAAAGATTAACACACATGTGGTCCAGGTATAGGTATCGTATACTAAATTGATGACATCATAACATACCCATACATTCATTCAGTGGGAATTTACTGGGAAATATGACATTCAGACTAACTGTCAAATATGTTTCGTAACAAATCACTGAGATGGTGCCACACATGTTTAGATGAAACATTCAACACTGTCATGGACAATTAAAAATAAACTAGAAAAGAATGGATACCACTACTGGCAGGTAAAAACAAAAGGGAAAGCCCACCCCTGCAAAGTGTTAGGTTACCTCATAAATAACCTCTGGAATGCTTTGATGATCTGCCTTGTCCCTAAACCTACATCACTTCCTGCTTCTGGGGTTCTGGGAACAATAAGTGCCATGCCCCTTATTCAGAGCATAATGTATTGTGGTTGCAGTGTAATCTACACGATTTCCCCCCTTTCCCTTTCTAATGTGTTGGACTGACATTCAAATAAGGCACATTTTGGCTCATAATCTCCATTATAGCTGCTGAAAATAACATGGCACAAAGTTAAGTGGTTATGTTTTGTGTGCTTTTTCATCGGAATAATTATTGGCGTTCACTTTTTTAGTTACCAACTACATTTTTCCATGATATCCAACAGCCAATTAACCCACACATTCAGCTCCAGTCAGTTCTTTATCATACCCTGATCTTCATCAAATCAACACTAGTTTCAGGACCACAGGTGGGGAGTTCCTAATCTACTTACAGCAGGACCTCCTCCTTATGATATCTCATTTATCACAATGGGGTCTCGTTTTCAAAGACCAATCACATTTCTATCATCTTGTGCACATAATGCAAATATTCTTTAAAAAAAAGATCTCCTGATTGAATTAAATTTAGGATGGATTTTTAAAACAACAGGTTTAATGATGGTTGCTCGGATTTCATAGCAGTCAAACATTTAGACTTCTATGATGTGGTCCGAGGTGCCACAGATCACCCCTGCGTCTTCATAGTGGGCACAGTTATTGGTCCCCACCCCGGTGTGTTGGCAGTCCAGCAGACCGGACTCTGTCCCGTCACACTGAACGTCATCCAGAAGAATCCGCAGATCCTTCCCTTGCCCGAACTCTGAGTTCTTGGCCGCCTTCAGAGCCTGTGTGAAGCCCAGTTGGCGGCACACCACTTCAGCGTTATTGATGTTCCACAGGTCGTCACACACGGTGCCCCACTCCCCGTTTACGTAGATCTCCACCCTCCCACGGTCGCTCTGGCCTTTTTCGTCCCCAACCAGCCTCACCATTCCATTCTGGAGCTCGGGGACACTCTCCGTTCTGGTTTGACCTTTTCTGCGTCTGCCTTTCCGCCTGGGGGGTTTGGTGGTTGTGGTTGTGGTTGGCAAAGGGGCGGTAGCACCATCCGGCAGTCCCAGGCCGTCCATGAGCTCTTGGAGCCAGTCGGAGGAATCTGTGGGCTGTGGCTCAGGCTTGGCTTTGTGAGGTTGTTCAAGACCAGTTAATGCTAATGGAGAATGATGAAAAAAACATGAGAGCAAATATGAATAAAATCAGATTCATGTCACAGATTGAATTAGTTTGGAATAATTCAGTAGTCTTTGGCTGTGGACTCACTTTCCTGAGGAACAAACTTGATGAGGTTACTTTTCACTCTGACAGGAAGAGGGTCATAGTGGCATTGTCTCGGTGGAGCACGTCTGAAAAACAACCAAAAACAGCGGATAATGTTTGTATTATGAAAATAAGATCTTTGGCTTACAAACGTTTATGATACGTTCACGTTTCTTCAGCAGGATAAATTATGAATGTTAAAAATGTTTCTTAATTTGAAAGTCAAAAGCTAACAATAGTCTTTAAACAAACTAATTCACGGTCGCATAGCACGGCTAAGCTAACGGCGGCTAATGTTCGTGTGATTTAGTGGTCTCATTTAGACGCTTGTTATCAACCGCTGCTTTTAAGACACATAGAAGTTTCTGACATTCACCAGCGGGGTATTGGCTGAAATTCTTCTCGTAGAACAAAAAGGTAATAAATCAAAAACACGTTAAAAAACTTCTTCAAGACAAGGGAGCCGTAAAATGCTAACTCATTCCCGGGTTTTAGGACTCAGTCCTTCACCACTCTACTGCTTTCACATTTCAGGCAGCACTGCTTTCATTTCCCCATCTCTACCACAAAAGAGACAGGGAGTATAACCTCCTCATTCAGCAGCACTGAGACCCTGAGAAAGCACAGATCTAATCTTAGATCCAGGCCCAGTTTGCTCTCAGTACTGCACATCCCTCGGGCCGACAGAGAAGAATGACATGCCTGTGTTTGTAATTGTGAACAGATGTGTGTCTTACATATCCATTCCACAGAAACAGTATTAGGACTGTCCATACTCTGCACAGTGAGCAGTTATTGCACATGACACACGTGTTTACTGTAATCATGGTAATCTAGTGCGAAAGAAGAAAAGTAATGATTATGTTAAGCACTGTATAAAAACCCTGTTTCTGCCACAGCTTGGACTATTCCATACCACCCTTGTCAATGGACTGAACCTTACTAGTCACTAGTCTGTTAGATCACATTGTCTGACTGACGGATTGGGTGGTGGTTCTTTGGAATGTGTATATTTTAATATACCATAACATATGTTTATTACACTTCATCATAGTGGGTCTAACAGAGGGCAGGAATATCTTACTGCAGCACAGTAGCAGTACATTATACACAGTGTGTGTAGTACACACCTTGAGGGGTCCACCACTTTATAGACGACTCCTGAAGGTGATGTAGAGCTCGGTACTCCAGTGGACATGAAGTAAAGCTCGCCTGATGGAAAGATCAACTATTACATCAAAAGCATATTCCACAGGTAAAGACATTTCCAAATGACAGCTAGTGTGAGTTTGAGGATGTTTGTGTGTTCATGCGTTACCAGCTTCATCCTCTGCGAAGGAGATGATGTACTGGTGGTAGTTGTTGATGAGTCCAGGGAAGGCACAGGTCATGCCCTTCCCCATACAGACCTCATTGTACTTCCATTTCCCTGTGTTTCTGTCTTCCTGCAAACTCATCAAACGTCTGGGGAGGAAAACAAGAGTGTGTGAAACCTTTTGATGGAGCGTTGGGAGAGCTTTTAATCATGTACCAAGTAATACCAACTTCTACTTTTATGTTTACACAGATGTGGAAGAAGTACTCTGATCTTGCACTTGAGTAATAGTAGAAGTACTCAGATCTTGTACTTGAGTAAAAGTAGATGTACCAGAGTGTAGGAATACTCTCTTACAGTAAAAGTCCTGCATTCAAAATGTTCCTCAAGTAAAAGTAGAAAAGTATTAGCAACAACATATAGTGAAAGTAGCGACAGTAAAAGTAGTCATTGTGCAGACTGGTCCATTTCAGAATAATATATATGATATGTTTTATAATGATTGATCATGAAAGTGTTCTCAAAGCTGGTAAAGGTGCAGCTAGTTTGAATGACTTTGTATACTGCAGGGTAGCTTGTGGATTTACTCCAGATGGAACTAAAGTCTGATGTAACACTTGGTTAGATTTCACATCATTCATCCACATCTGTGAAGTAACTAAAGGTATTAAATACATGTAGTGGAGTAAAGTACACCATGTACCTCTGAACTGTAGTGGAGTAGAAGTACAAAGTAGAACACATTTAAATACTCAAGTAAAGTACAAATCTCTCAAAATGGTACTTAAGTAGAGTACTTGAGTAAATGTACTTAGTTACTTTACACCTCTGTGTTTACGTGTATCATTTTCCAAAGCATGAACTTGATTTTTACGATACAATGAAACTAAATACTAAATATTTTCTTGCATCACAGTAGCTCCATTTGTAAAACCATCAAGGACACATATCTAAGACACGAAGGAACAGATATTTGACCTCAATCACTGAGTACCATATGTTGAAGGCCCTTTAATGTACATTTGATCTGAAACTAAACTCCCTCTTTCATTTTAAGAGTTACTGGTGCATTAAAGAGTGCTTCAGTCCTACCGTATTAAATGCCTTAGATCACATAACGCTTACCCACTCATGAAGTCTCCAAATATGTACATGCCGTTCATGTTAGGGTATTCACAGCCTCGGTAAACATAGCCCCCAGTCACCGACTTGCCCATCTTGTGAGGGTACGCATAAATAGGGAGGACATCATCTGAGAAGAAACCCAAAATTAAATATTTGTTTTACTGAGTTTCTCCTTTGTCTGTGCTAGCCATTTCTCTTTACAGTGAAGCCAATTCAAATACATGGCAATTCCTCATTTTGCATTATCAGCAGTAATAAATATGAATATTTGTGTTTATTAAAATAATTGTTCAGCCTTTTGGATTGTAAATATTCAGTGTCCAAGTAGTATTGGAAATTAACAGAGTCATGACACTAAATTGCCATGATTACAGTAGTATAGTAAATATCAAGAAGAAGAACAATGCAGTTCTAACTATTAAAGTAGACTAGAAGTTACTAGTTACTCGATTTGTTATGTTTTTGAAATTTGTTTTATTGTTTAACGTCTTATATATATTATGTTGCATTGTTTGAGGAGCCTGGGACTTAAGACTTTCATTGCCCAAACTACACTGTAGCTACTGAGCATATGACAATAAAGCCTTTGAATCTATGAATCTTGAATCTGGTGGTAATCAAATCTAGAATATGGCAAATAAATCAGGTCATAGGTTAAACTGATTGATGTTTTAATAAAAGAGGTTTCCTAGGGTAGACGATGGTCAATTGGTGCTTTCAAAAAGTCCCTCTGACACCCGTTCGAGTTGGATAAGTTCTAATGATGAGTTCTTGACCACTGTTTGAATAATAATATGTTTTCAAACCATTGGACTGACCGGAGCAGGCCTACCTAGCGAGCTGTTGGCACACAGCTTCTTATCGTAGCAGGAGAAGCCCTCTTTGGCTCTCCAGCCAAAATTTCGACCTTTCTCGATGATGTCTATCTCTTCAAACTTGTTCTGGCCCACATCCCCGCAGAAGATACGTCCTTTGCCCTCTTTGGTCCGAGGGTCCCCCCGGTCCACGGAACACCTCCACATATTACGCACACCGTAAGCATAAACCTCTGGTCGTGCCCCCCGATCATGTACAAAGGGGTTATCTGGAGGAATTCTGTACAATGGACCTCTGTTATTGTCATCCACATCGATCCGGAGAACTTTACCCAATAGAGCCGACCTAAAATAGATATGGAAAAAGTCATATTTTATCCCAAATGCAGAGAAATGCGCATTTACTCTTCATAAGTCTACAGTAGACAAACATTATAAATGATGAATAAAATCAGATCTGACATCAGGAGCAAGAGTCTTTATTACGTTTTCTGAAATGTGGTTCATTCATTGTTACTTAAGATCATTTGAGGGTTTCTGTTCACGGACCATTGTGTAATTCTTACTTGTTCTGGGCATTCCCATGTTTCCCAAATGGATCTCCTGCCATTCCCCCATCGCCTGTGAAAACGTACAAGTAGCCATCATCTGCAAAGAGTAGTTGCCCTCCATTGTGGTTGGATGCTGGTTCGTCGATCTCTAGAATAACCCTGGAAGGAAGTAGATATCAGACAAGAATAGACCAAGTGTAGGACATGTGTTGGTCCCTACCTACCGCTCAGAGGCATGATCCACCACATTCATGTCATGGGCTGACACATGAAACTCACTGATCCTGATCCTCTCATCAAAACCCACCTCCACTGAGTAGTACACATAAAGCTTCCGATTGTACTTGTGCTTGGGGTGGAAGGTAAGACCCAGAAAGCCCCTCTCGTCTCCTTCCCATGAGGACGTTAACACTGCCTTGGTAATGTTCAAAAATGGTTTCTCCAGTTTGGATCGGTCAGGTAGGTAGGTCCACACCAAGCCCACCTGCTCCGCCACGAAGAACCGGTGTGTGCCATCGTTGGCGTGCACCATCGCTAGCGGGTTCCTCAGCCCATTCGCGACTTCCTCCAGGCACAGCTGCAGACACCCGTCCACGTCTGACTGGACCCGGCCCAGGTTCAGGGTGAGCTTCTGGTCGCTGAGGAGGTGAGGGTAGCAGTAGTCTGCGTCGTCCAGCTCCAGGTACCGGCAGAGACGCGTCTGGTCTTCTTTGACTTTAGCTATGTGTGGGTCGTCAGACAGGAGAGGGATGGTGGACCTGCACTTATTCCAAAATTGTGAGCAGTAGTCAGGACAGAGGCCAGGGATGGTCCTTATCGGGGTGGTGGGGTCTTCAGCATCAAATAGATGAGCTGCAAATGGAGAGCATTCCTGCGCAGAAAGGAAGAGAGATGAGGGATGAAGAAGAGACAATGAAAAGGCAGACTAAAGCACAACATCTTATCTAGAGTTAAACCTGTCACACCTTATGTAGTCCTTAAACCTGCAATAGCAAGGTTGCAAAATAAACACGGACACAATATTTTATCACTACACTTTTTAAGTTGAAGTTGTGAACTTGGTAGAACACAGTTACCTAGTTTCACATCCAGAAAATTTCACTTGAAGTCATGTTTCTGCCACCTGGTGAGTGTAAAGCCCAATTCCAATCCAGGCCCTACACCCTCCCCAATCTCACCTTCACTTGTCTGCACATTTGCATGGAGGGTCTGCCCTCATTAAGAACCGGTTCTGAACCTGAAAAGCTCTAACACGGAGCTTGAACCGGAGTTGCGTTGGTGTGAATGAGGTATGAGTGTTTGCATGTGTGTGAATGTGTTCTTGAGTTGATAGAAGCCATAGGAAACATGTAAAATTATATAAAACAATATATGATAAGTCAACTAACTTATGGCACACTGTATGAGCTGGACACACAGGAAGTGCACGCTTATGCATGCATGTATGTCATGAGTAGAAGTTGCAGAAAGCAATGGTGTCAGACTCAAAGAGACGGTTTAGGGTTTTTTAGATGGGAAAAAGAATAGTTCATTTTAAATAAGCCTCCTAATTTAAAAGGATACATAATGTAATTGGTGGTTTCATGCCTGCAGATCACTGTAGTAAATAAGGCATATTTCTGAAAAATGTCAAACTCCTTTAAGGGGAAGGGCCCTTTTTGCATTCCAAGTGCAAACAAAACATTAGTAAATGTTGAGCAAATCGTGGTCTTCCTTGTTAAAGAAATAATCATGAATAAATAAGACGTTCTTAATCTTCAGAAAAGTAGCCTACATTCAAATGCAAATTCTAAATTTGGCTACAGAGGGTGGAGCCCATGGGGCTGACTGTTGGGAGATTAGGAGATGCCTGGAATACTAATTGTATATATATGATATAATATGATAAGATAAGTGGTACACCTGCCTCATAATAAGTTGCCCAATCAGCGGTTTCAGAGCGTCCAAGCCTTTCCTCTCGACATCTCCTCTGTGTGACTGCTGATCATCGGGGAACTTAAAATAGAGGAAGCCTTCATATGTTTTTTAAGTTTTTAAAGAACTGTTTCCTAAATCCTATTTTAGTGTTATGACAGCTTTAAGATTCGGTTTGGGATGCAGGCGGATGAAAGAGACTTTGCCCTGAAAGTGGTGACCCATTTTCTCTACTCCCCTCCCCTTTAGAACATCTTATAGTCCCTACAATTCATTACTCAAACACCTTTCAAGAAGCTGGCACTTGGTAAAAGCAATCAAACATTACATCAATGATTATGGAAAAAGTGGAAGAACTTCGTCCAAGAATCATTTGAACCCTTTTTCTGACCAGCAATCCATGAACCAGAAACGTAAAGGCACTAACTTCCAATATACCATATAACAGGGTTATAGTTTGCATGTCAACTGCAACATAAGAAAGAGCGATACATTATTTCATACATAATTATTTCCAGTGGTAAAAGCATCCAGGATTCACAGGAAACACATTCAAATATGTTAAAAATAATAACATATTTTATGGTCTGTGGATCCTGGATGGTTTTACCACTACTACCAGCAAGTTCATTGGTATAGTTTTAATAAGTTCTGTTTCATAAAGCATTTAGTCAGTGGTGGAATGTAGAGGTTCATTTACTCAAGCATAAGTACAATTTTGAGGTACTTGTACTTCTTTTGAGTATGTTCATGTTAATTATCACTACATTTTTTGTAAACACATTCAGTTACTAGCTACTTTGCAGACAGAATATAAATCAACCAATATATCATTATGTATTATTAATGGCAGTGTCGAAAGTAACTAAGTGGATTTAATGAAGTACAATTTTGAGAGACTAGTACTTTAATGAAGTATTTCAATGTCAGCTAATTTGTACTTCTACCCCACTACAGTTCAGAGGTAAATGATGTACTTTTACTCCACTACATGTATTTAATCCCTTTAGTTACTTTACAGATGTGGATGAATGATGTGAAATATAATCAAGTCTTGAATCAGACTTTAGTTCCACCTGGAGTAAATTCACAAGCTACCCTGCAGTATACAAAGTCATTCAAACTAGCTGCACCTTTACCAGCTTTGATAACACTTTAATTATCAATAATTATAAAACATATCATATATATTATTCTGAAATGGACCAATCTGCACAATGACTACTTTTACTGTTTGTACTTTAAGCATAGTTTGATTTGAATAATTCATGATTCATAAAGCCTATCCCAGTGACAGCTCTGCGGGTCAGTGTGCTGTGTGTGTTGCTGTGTGTGTTGCTGTGTGTGTTGCTGTGTGTGTTACTGTGTGTGTTGCTGTGTGTGTTGCTGTGTGTGTATTGCTGTGTGTGTTGCTCTTTGCTCGTACTACAGGCGGTGATGGAGAGGGTCTGGACGGAGACCTTTGCCCTACCTGGCAGATCATCTCCAGCACGAACCCAGCGCAGTTGGCATATCCATGATAATCAAAGTTATCCATGATCCGGTAGTACTTGGCCCTCAGCTGCTGGTCCTTCTCATAGTCGCAGCAGCCGAACTCCTTGTACATGACGCAGAACTGGAGCTCGCGCAGCGGTCTGAAGGGGGGCTTGAAGTCCATACACTGGGGGTGAGGGGCTGCAGGTGCGACACACAACACCAGGACACACACCGTGAGGGCCCACAGGACCCCCAGCCCGCCCGGGACCCGGACACACTGTCTCATCACGGCTTGCGGTTAGGATTCTGCAAGATGAAGCGACTTCCGGTGTGCACTTTGCCCGTTATATGGTCCTCTGACGTGGGGAACGTGACCCGCAGTGACTCGCGCTGTCCCGGGACAAATGGGCAGAGAGGGAGTCGAATAATACCAACACGAATAGCCTACCAGCAAGAGTTAATATTAATTTAGAGTAATAGAACACAATCAAAATCATCTCAAAGTAAAATGTAATAAAACCAAAACCGTCTTTGAGACATAGTTAATAACACAAGTAAATGATGGTAATGAAATCAACAATAGTTATAGTTAATAACAGCAAAATTATCCCGAAAATAATAAATAATAACACCAAAATCAGTATAGACTAGAGTAATAGTAAATTATTGTAATGACATCGACAAGAGTTATAGTTTTTGATGGTAAATCAATGCACGATATTGCTGTTTTTGTAGATTTTTGTCTTGGAGTGATATCTGTTGCAACATGTTGATGTTGAATAATCATGCCCAGCAGATGGCGACATTAGCCCTAATTTGACTGTCTCCAGAACAGTCTCTATAATAATAACAATATATATGTTTTTGCCTTGAACACTGCAGCAGGTATTGGTCAGTCATGGAAGAAGGAGAGATTCATGTATTTAAGAAGTCAATTGATTTATTAGTCTATAGAAGTGTCCAAGCAAAGTAGGCCCTCGTCCACCCTCTATTTGATAAGGCGCACATATTTCAGTGAATGCACGCCACTCAGGATAAATAAATGCATTCATTTAAAAGAAAGAAAGAGAGGAAAAAAAGAGAGGGAAAAGAGTAAGAAATGTCTGCTGTCCTATTTCACAGACTTGTGTTTGAAATAAGCCTATTTAAGAAAAGGTTCTCATGTTATGGTGCGCCCATATTTATTCATAAATAACCCAATACAAATCTGTGCAATAACATAACCATAATACCAGTTGCACTTGAACAACAATCAAACATTTACATTATAATATCAATAAAAACATTTGCAACAACATAACCATAATGCCATGTGCACTATAACAACAATAACGCATTTGCATTTAAATAACCATAGCATAATTTGCATCAAAAAAAGTTATCATTAATATAACAACAATTATATTTGCATTGATCTAACAATAAAACGTTTGCATGAAAATCACAATAAAGTAGTTTTATGTATGCACAACATACATAAAACTACATTTGCATTATTAAACAATAAAATACATTTTTAATATAACAATTATAAAAATGTGCATGAAGGACTATTACAATAAGACATCTGCATACAAATATAAACATAACAATAAAACAAAATGCATACGTATAACAATATAACATTAACATGAATATAACTATACTTTTGCACTAATATAACAATAAGACATTTAAATTATTATATACAAATAATAACAACTACATGAATGTAACAGTAAAGACATTTGCTTCAACTATATGGCTGGCTGATCACAGAGCAGTTTGCACCACCATGAAGTGTACATGTTTAAAAAAGAAAAAGAGCTGCAGTTGATCAATGAGGCAGGGGGAGACTGCCTATAGAGGACACTGTGTAGGCCACCTACCTGTGTCTCCCCCCCACCTCTCCTCCTCCTCCTCCTCCTCCTCCTCC
>CALSBZ010046899.1:976430-1039944 GCA_943591055.1 Gobionotothen gibberifrons | reverse complement strand
TCTCTCTCTCTCTCTCTCTCTCTCTCTCTCTCTCTCTCTCTCTCTCTGTGTATAATATGTAACAGAAAGCCTTTGATCATTGGGCCACTATAATAAAAGGACATGTACTTAAAAAACTGAGAAATATCTGTTTATACAAATATTTGTATCTTTTAGTTTAATTTTTTATTTGGGAATGCTGTCAGTGAGGAGGAAGGAAAAAGTTACCAGGGGAGTTTCAGTGATGGCTGCCAGTCTCCATGTATCCACTAGGTGACACCATAACCCCATAAAATGGAATCTGGAAGGACACTATAGTGAGATGAGTGTGTTACTTATGTGTGTTGATGTCTGTGTAGTTAGTATCCTAAATGTCCTAAACATGTGCCCTGTGGCTCAATAGTGCACAAATAAAATCGACTTTGTACATATTGTAAAAAAAATCCCAAATTGGGATCAATAAAGTATATCTAATCTAATCTGATGAACACTCAACACCCATGTGTGAGTATATTGCAGTTGAGACACACCAAAGGTTTATACTGGCAAAGGTATTAAGTAAAGCTTTTACGAAAGTTTTTGAAAAAAGGTTTTATTTCATTTGTCTTCCTTTGTGAGATTAACTGTAAAAAGATGAATTAGAATAGTGAAATTACATGACATCTTATATCAGTATGAGGTCTGATTATGTCCATTACAGTCCGAATAGAACCATTGTGTATTTCGGATATTTGTGTTATCTCTCCAACAACCGTACAGCATTTCAACAGAAAGTAACGTTCAGCCAGCCAGCTCCTGTGAAATTGATTATTATGTAAATGAAGAATATGTACAGAGGTCTTTGACTTCTTCACTCCCCACACAAGGCAACAGCTAAATGAGCCCAACAGGGAGTGAGGAGAGACCCTTAAACCCCACAGGGAAGTTAACTCAGGAGCTACAGCCTGTCCTTAGGTGGAGGCAAGCTAAAAACATCTCTATATCCAGCAGCAGCAAGTGTCGGCAGAGCTTTCAGGTGAGCAGTGATACATCAGGCATGTTGGCCAGACTGAGCTTCAGCTGCAACAACGTGAAGCAGCACAGTCTAGTGCAGTGTTTCTCAAATACAATGTTGCAGTAATTACATATTCTTGTAGGCCCACCCTGAGGTTAGCATCCGTAGGGCTCAATCGACAAAATAAGATAAGCGTAAATGCATTCGGCAGCAGTAAATAGCTAACGTTAGGCTAGGAACACCACGTCACCACCTCTAAGCAGAAGGTGGATAATGTTTGGCGTGACACAGTCTCACGGCATTTTGTGTCATAGTCACGAAATTAATCTATTGATTCGTGTTCACCAACACGATTTCCCCATTTTTTTCGTGTCACACAGAACGATTTTAAAAGCAATGTAAATAATAACAAATTAGAAGGAAAAAGAGATTGAAAAAATACAGATTTCAGTATTCTGACACAGAACGATTTTAGAAGCTATGTATTTATATTGGTAGTATGTTTCGTGCCTGCACCAAATAATAACAAATTAGAATGAAAAAAACATGACAAAAAATACAGATTTCAGTATTCTGAGGCTCTGAGCCCCATTTCTTTTCCTCGCGGACGGCAAAAAAACTCTGACATTATACTATTTAAAATAAAAGGGTTAGGGTTAGGCTTAGGGTAAGATATTGAGTAAGAAAATGTTTTTATGAA
Organism: Gobionotothen gibberifrons; assembly: GCA_943591055.1. Lineage (NCBI taxonomy): Eukaryota > Metazoa > Chordata > Actinopteri > Perciformes > Nototheniidae > Gobionotothen > Gobionotothen gibberifrons. The sequence continues at coordinate 1,038,271 of CALSBZ010046899.1, read as the reverse complement.
CCACACAGCTTCTGGTCTTCCAAGACCCGACCGGACAAAAATACGTGGTGCAGGCACGAAACATACTACCAATAGAAATACATTGCTTTTAAAATCGTTCTGTGTGACACGGAAAAAATGGTTTTATGTTCCTGTCTGAAGTGAAACTTACAGGAATGGAAACTTACTTGTGTATCAGTGTTTTCAGTGTGAAATAGTTGAAATGGCTCAAGTCAAAACGAGGGCAAAATCGACTTCTCATTTGAGTAATCTTGTTGGCACTGGGCGAGAGCTGTTGGTGTCTGAACTGCCAACTGTGAGGGATATCCTGAGGTATGGCATCTACTTGAGGGATCAAAGTAAAGGAACTACCCAGTGGACCAGCTGGTGGGTGACATCATCCCTGGTCTGATTGGTCAGTGGAGCAAAGTGAATGCTCTTTTCAAGCCTCCTGTTATTAATGAAATGGTGACCATCATGTCCAAGCTCAAGGAGGTCTGGAATCAGGCAGTGAAGTGTTCCCTTGGGAAGGGCAAACTTGATGCCAAAGAGAGGTTCAATGTCAAGGTAGACAAATTATTTGATATGTTGACTTGCAAGTGTCAGATTACCAGTTGTGGGGTGGGGGAGGCTGTGATGTGTGATCCAAGCCCACATTAACTGTTCCTGCAGCAGAGACAAAAGGATTCCTTTAAAATATCTTGCATACATCAAGGGACAGAAAGAGAAGGTTGGAAGTAAATGACCCCACCAAATGGGGGCCCCTGATCTGCAGGAGCACAAGAGACAGGTGAGGACATTGGAAAGGCAGGGGATGGAAAACATGGCTGAGGAAAGGAGGACCTGCAGCTTCAACAAAAGTACAGAAAAACTATGATGATATTCCCAATATTGCGCTTGCTAGTGTAATGTATGGCATAGGGCTGAGAGCAACTGCAGCTCTGATTGGTGCAGGAATCATCACAGAAGACAACACAAGTAAAGTGATTGATAAGAACAAGGTCAAGAGAGCACAGGAATAGTTGATGAGAGAGCTGGGAGAAGAGTTTGAGGAGAAGTGCAGGGAGATGGGGGGGGTCTCCTGCATCCTCTTTGATGGGCGGATTGACCTGACCAATGTGATGATGGAAGCTGAGGGCAGTGACCAATCTTTTCCTGCAAAGATCAAAGAAGAACACTATTATCCATGTTGGTTTAACGTGAAGGTCAAGCACTCCTGGATCGAAGGGCCTAGGCACATCCTGTTTCAGCTGGACTGCCTCAAGTCCCAGAGGAAGGAGGTGCTGGACCTTGTGATGCCAACTGTGAGAAGATCTGCTTGGTATGCCCACAGTGAAGCCATCCTCCAAACACTGCTGTGCTCTGAGGATCAGAAGGAGAGAATTGAGGGGGTGGAGAGAATCCTGGCCATTAGGGGAGAGGGGGACCCAGACACTCAGCTGGGGGACTCCTCTGTCAGGACCAGAAGGACACCTGACATCAATCGTGATGCTTCCAGCATTGGGGACTTGATCAGCTGGTGTCAGAGCCACCTCTCACCTGCTTTCTAAGCACCTTGGAGGTGAAAAACGTCATCAAAACCCCCATGGAGGTACTCAACTGGCCTTGCCATACTCAAAGCATTGAGAGGGTTGTTAAAATGGTGACCGAGGCTTCTGCTAAGTACTTCTCACAGGAAAAGAGGGATGGAGGGATCAGAGCTCAGGAGACCAAGAATGAGTCAAAGCAGGACTTGTGCAACCTGGCAAAGTCCAAGAAGTCAGAAGATTGATCTTTGTAATCTTATCCAGTTATATATATGCAGTTCACCTGTTAATAAATATGTAAAAATGATTTGGCTTTGTCAATATACATTATTTCCCTTATATCTTTTACTATCTTATATAGAGGTTCAAAAGGGTAAAATTGCCAATTTAGAAACACAAAACGATGTGGGTTAGAGTTATCCTATCCAAAAAATAAGCTCATATTTGAATTCCCCATACAAAACACATGATTTAGACACCCCTCATGTTAGGATTTCCTTCAGATTCATGTTGGCACCTGAGTATGACCTGCCCTACTGGGTTGGGCGTGATGACGTTTAGTGGTCCTATTCAGCCACTTGATAGCAACCACCGTTTTAATCATACATACAAGCTTCAGACATTCAATGGTGGTGTGTTGACTGGCATCTTTTATGTCGAAGGATCACCTACAGATCTTGTAAGCCAGACCTTATTTTAGGAATTGTACAACATTTTTATTTTTAATAAAAAGATTTAATTTGAGGCGTGGTAGCTCGCAAATGCTAAAATGCTAGCGGATTTTCAGGTTAATTATGACCCATTCTTGCACCACTCTATTGGGGTATGTGTGCCCCTAGGGGTACTTCAGAGTACTGCAGGGGGTAAGAAAGATATATTTTTTTTAAATGCTCGCTTCACATTATCCCTTGTTTTTTGTATTGGTAGTTGGTGAAGGGAAATCAACCAAATGTTCCCTGTGGCTATTCACTGTATCATGTCATGTCATCTGACTTTGAGTTGCTCAGACACAAGCAATCTTAACACATAAAAAATAGTGAAACATAAAGATCAGTACCTTCCTTTCGGCATGTCTGAGTTCACTAACAGCCTCTTTTTGTTATTTAATCTTAAAACCAATTCAGTTTGTCTATCCGTAGAAATGTGTACTGTCTATTGCACGTTGTGAAAGATGATTAGCATTGAATGACCCCTGCTGGAGTTACGGATTAAATCGCAGGGTGAAAGCTTTTAAAGTGAGCTATGAAGTCAGACTCGTAAAACCGTAACTGCATTGTTTACTTTGCAGAGAGCAGGTGTAAGAGGGTTAAATGCGGTCCTTAAACCACAGCCTAGAGCCTGTAGTTTCCACTATAACAGTTATTATTAAAGTCTTATCTCACACCCCTGCTCTTGTCCGCATGCTACTTCGGCTCTGCTGCTTATTCATTAACAACATCCATGCACATTTTTTGTAATACACGTACAACACTTTCTGCATGAAATGAGTTTTGATGCTGTGTTAAGAGGTCATGTTGCCAGCTAAAACGACCAGGCTGCCCAGTAGGCAAAGCTCTAAATGACCACTAGACCTCTGTATCTGTGATCTCATCAGTACAGACATAAGTACAGAAACCAACATGAGTTCTTTGGGTTTGGGTTACCCTCAGGGTTAGGGCGAGGAACTCAGACAATTGGAACAGCTTGTACTACAACTGTTGATTCTTGGCATTAAAGGAGTTGTTGTTGCTGGTGTGCACATCTGGAGGTGTTGATGCAAGCACATCTAGTTTAAGGGAGCCAGAACATGCAGGAGGTAAACCCATGACCCATCTATTCTCAGTCCACCTTGACAACCACAAGAAGAGCTTGACAAAGATGCTGGACAAAGGGTTATCTCAAGTAGTTTGCTACCATAACAACCAGGTCCCAAATCTGTTTGGTGATCCCCTGACCATCAAACTAAATGTTTGCCTTGAACCCTTGACAATCCTTAATGAGTTATCTCCCAAACAACTGTCTAGGTTACCAGAAAAGTTTTCTGTGTGTTAAATATTATTCAAGCTCCCCAGAGGATTAACCAATTTGAATACTTTATAGGTTCCTTCCTTCCACAGTCACGTCAACCTTTGAGTACATTTAGATCCCAAATCTTTCTGGTTCTCTAAAAAAGCAACATGTATTTATGGGTTTAATTTGCTTTAGTTTAAGTGTGATGTTAATAACGCCAAGGCCACTGGTTCAAAACCTATATGGGCCCAACGTTCTTTAAGGGGGGCTGTAACTTAGGAACTTGGCTTAGGAGGGTCCCTGCTTGTAGTCCTTGAATGGATCAAGTGGGGAGTGTGGACTGGTACTCTTATGGTGCTTTCACAATGCAGGCCTCGCTCGGCCTCGCTCGGTTTGGTTAGGCCTTATTAGGCCCGGCTCACTTTAATGCTGCGCTTACATTACAGTTTAGGAGCTGGGGCAGTAACTATAGTAACGCAGTGTAGGCGGAGCCGTGACGTCATCTTCAATGAGCACCCCAACAACATCAGCTGTTAGCTGTTAGCTGTTAGCACTCAAGCTCACAGCTCCTCATATCTGTTAAGAAACTAGACAAAAGTTATAAACAAGTACAAACCACAGACTGTCTGTGTCATGGTGAATACAGTCGCTGGTTTATTTATGTCTGTATAGGCCGTTGTTGTGAGTGTGTACGGTCGGAGCATATATTGCGTTAGCTTAGCCGATCTCCCGACAACAAATCAAATCACGTTTTATTTATATAGCACATTTTTAAACGATTTTTGGTCGAGCTAAAGTGCTGTACATATAATAAAAATACCCTACAGTAAAGACACTTTACAGCAAATACAACAGCACAGTTTGTGCGGAATATCAGTATGACAATACGACATACTCTGTCCTTAGACCCTCATATCGTACAAGGAAAAACTTCCGGAGAAAAACCCACAGTTTAAAGGGGAAAATGGGAGAAACCTCAGGGAGAGCAACAGAGGAGGGATCCCTCTCCCAGGACGGACAGACGTACAATAGATGCCGTGTGTAAATCGAAGAGATAATACATTTTACAGCGTAGGTAGACCGAATGTTTGGAAATGCATGTGTCTGTAATAAGAAGATGCATCACGCATTTTAAAAGGTTTTTCGCCTGCCGTCTGTCTGCAGACTTGTCAAAGCATTAATTCATGATTTGTACTAACCGGTATCAGTATGTTGTTACTTCGGCATCATTTTGAAACGTGTATTACAATTAAATCACGGTCAAATATGTTTAGCATATTCCGCCCGGTTGTTGGCCCCGGTTGTTGGCCCCGCTTGTTGGCCTCGATTGAACCACAACTTTGTCGGGCCAGAAAAAAGTTGAAAAAGTACCCCCGGGCCGGAACTAGGCCTTGTGTGAGCGCAACCAAAAACAGGCCCCACACGGTTCGGCACGCTTAAAGCGAGCTCCGCGCTGCAGTGTGAATGCGCCATTAGAGGAACCATTTCACCTCAATGCAGAGGTGCCGTTAAGGAAGGCACCGGACCACAACACTAATACCAGGACGCTGTATACTATATAATACTGGGATTGGCACACAATATTGTGAGTGACCTGAGGCCCCCTCTTGCCTCTTACTTTGAACTGTTGCCATCCGGGCGGAGATATCGTCCCCCTCTGTTCAAAAAGAACAGATCTCGGCTGTCTTTCGTCCCACAAGCCATCAAACTCCTCAATCAATGATGGCTAGGATGCACTGTTTACCCAGCTGGTCTTGCCCTGTCCCCCCTATTTTGCAAATGAGGACATGCTGCAGTGGACACAGAGATCTGCCGGGGACGGAGCGTTCAGAGAGTATAGAGACACATTTTGACTAAAAGTTGAAAAAAATGAAATTTTTCATCGACTAAAAGTTGACTTAAACGTTTTGAGTTTTCGTCAACTAAAACTAGACTAACACGTTTGAGTGTTTTTGTTTAATCTCTTTCTCTCTCCGAACCACTTTATTGACGTTCTCTCCAAACAAAAGAGAAAAAACATTATGCCGAGGAAGAATTGGGCAAAGTGCCGGAGAATGCACCTGGGACTCCCAGAAGGTGTTAAAACACCAGGAGCCCTCTCCCAGAAAGCAGGGGAGGGATCATATTAGGCTAGCAGGTGCAACCTTCACATTAAAGCAAGAACTAAGGCCTTCCTAATAAATGTCTTTATGACTGCATCTGTTTTCAAGTCCTGTGGTGGTAATGTCAGTGAGAGGGAGGAATGTTTTATGGGGATAGCAAACACACCATTTACGAGTGGTATAAACAAGTATGTTGTACAGAAACACTATAAAGACTGGAGAAAATACTCTGTGGATGAGATTCCCATTCTAGTGCTTTAGGGAAGGCCAAACCCTAAGCCTAACCCTAACCCTAACCCTGACCAAAACGCTTTCCCTTCAACCTTCAAGAAAAGCCAATAGCTAAACATTTGAATTGTGCAGTATTTCCGAGACCTGAGAAAACATGCTAACTATGACTGTGAAACTAGTTTTTATCCCACATTACATGCTATGGGGACTCCCAGCTATGCTGACAAAAAAAGTACTGCTTCCTGAAGATAGATAGGTCTATATTGACGTTTTCAAAGCAAGCTACCAAAAGGCACAAATGTCAGCCAGACAGATGTACAGGTTGTTGTCAATTGAAATACCCATACAATCTTAAATGTGCAAAATTCTTTGATTAATTTGAAGAAATTGCTCCCAGTGCATCTGGTTAACGTAAACAAATATAATAAGGGGGAAAAAAGAAAGAAAATGGCAAACAGACAGTTTCTTTTAACACAGCATTTCAATTGATGCTGGGTGAAAGTGCTGGATGCACTTTTTTTATTGTTTGTATTGTTGTTTTTACAAGTATCACCATTTTATTATGACTAGCATCGCTATGAACATAAACCAGTAGATTCTTGCTCTCACACTTTGCATGAATAAGCGTCACCGCTCAGTCTGACAGCCGTACAGCGAGAAGAACAAAAAAGTAAGAATTTTCCACCAGCTTCATTTAGTTTCCGCTGCCAGATCTACCAAGGAGTTTTCTGTTCTTTGTTCTGATTTTATCTGTCGGTCTAAAGCACTATTATCCTCCAATTTCTGCGGCGACATCACCAGCGCTTTTCTCAAAAGTTAAGATATTTTAAACTAGGACTACTATGTGTGACTGCACAAAAAATGGCGGTGTGCTTATAAATACATTGCGGGTGCTTTTTCACGAGGCAGCCGCATGTAAGGGCATTTACTCTCTCCTCATGGGAAACAATGGAAAAAGACGCAACAACTACGAGAAAAGCACTATGTGAACACAGGCCTTTAGTAGGCCCTTAATGCTTTGGTTAAGAAGTTCTGGTGGCACATTTTTAAACGCATCAAAGCATGGTATATTGCAGGCCTTGGGCTTTTCCAGCTGCACAGTTTTCATGAGGGGTTGCTTATTATTTTGATGTATCAGTCTTGCCATCATTAATTTATCGGTCAAGGCTGTTTCATAGATAATGACAAAGAACAAGGGTTTATTCTTGTTGTAAAACAACATTTCCAGTGACATCATGAACACATCCTCACATCTCCTGCTTGCTTAGATACCTAACTTCATTATGGCTAACATTGTGGTTTGTCCACTGAAAGCCTGGGTTTGTGTTTATAGCAGCAACATTGCTTTTAAGTGACTCAGCATTTGAAACTTCTCTCCGTCTGAGGTCACTGTCGAAGATCTCGGCTTGTGGTCCTGCTGCTGTTTGTATTCAAGGGGGGGGGGGGGACATTTTATGGTATCGCACCTGTTTGTTTGCTAAAGCCATGACTCATTTGCATTCATGTAGAATTGTTATAGATTGTTGTTTGACATCTTGTTCTCATTTGTTGCAGGCTGTAATGATACACCGTGAAATAACAATACGGTCATCTCTGAGCTTCTTTGCACGTAAGCTTGTGGTTTTATGGGTTTATTCTATTAAAATGTAACATGTTTACCTGTTGCGAAAGTCCCACAAATGTCAGTACGCATAAAACTGTCGTGTCCGAGTTCATGACATCATCAGGAGTCGATCAGCGCTCGGTGAACTTCACCATCTTCTCTGTAAACTGTGCCTGGATGACGGCTGCTTCCAGCGTACCCGGAAGCTTTTTGACATCCTCCTCGATCCATCTTTTTCAATAATGTTCCCATAATCATTTCTGTCATTTAGATTGTCTACGTTTTACTTTATCGTGTTGTTATTCTGGGAAGGGTTCCTCATCAATCATGACTTCCTTGAGCTTCTGGGAGAAGTTTCCCCCGTTAATATTTTTGGAAGTCTTTCCTTATGTCTGTGCTGTACAGTTTGTAAGGTTCCCCAAGCTTTACCATGAATTTGTGAAATTGGGCTATACAATCACAATTTGATTGATTGAGCCAAGTATGATCAGTGCCCAGATGGTGACCTTTAGATATGTGTCATGACTTTTTGGAGGGAAGTCAACTTCCGGCGTTCCTTCTCAGTTGCAGGTCTCTCTTTGACTCTGGGGCCTTAATGGTACCCCACTGTACCATAACGGTGAACAGTACATTCCTTCCTGGACTGGCAAAAGTGGCCAGGCTGCCCACACTGCATGCACTCCTGCCTTAACTTCAGAAGAACCCTTCAGATATTCCAAACGTACGGACGTGAAACCGGATCCCATGGAGCAGTAAACCCAGTGCGGTTTGATGAACTGTATGTGTGAGTGTGTTTAGGTTTGTGTGGTGTGACAGTGGTGGAGAACCTCCTCCTTGGAACTCAGATGGGCCGGTCCAGCTTGGACAGAGGATGACCGTGATTCCTCCTTCAGGCCGCTGGGAGAGAGATGATCCTCTTCAAGTATGACCCTAACTACGAGGCTGTCGAGGAGTTGGCAATGTACTCAATTATAAGATAGAATGTCGAAGGCAAACTGCTCAAGAGTTTAGACAACTTGACAACGGCCTTGGCCAAGGAGCTGTTAGACGTAAGAAAAGGGGCAGCAGGCCAGCGATGGGGAGGCCTCTTAACCGGCATGCATAGTGTCCATTTTTGACAATTTGAACCTTGCAATGTTTATACCTAAAGCCAACAATGGGTAAGCGTGTGGACTTCCAGGTGGTTGATAAGCATGATAGATTAGTATAGATATGATAGGATGTATATAATATTTTTGTCATTTCTCTAATCAAGAACCCACTTACTTTATTACTTGGGAAAACACCAGAGGGAATTCAAAAAGAAAGATTCCTACACATTTCTCGTAATAAGAATAGCAATTATTAAACAAATTACAGGGAATTGTTTAAAAGACAATAACTTAATTAACTCACAATGGAAGAATCTAATCAATTAAATATATGGAATGGGAAATATAACCATGAGAATTAGAAACCAAGTTCATATCTTTGATAAAAGATAGGGAAAATGGGTGAGCTAAAGAACACAAAACATTTGTAAAGTTTGAACATAAAAAATTAGTTATTTTATGCATCGAAATTTTTTTTTTTTAATGTATGCCTTGCAATCAAATACTTTCTTAAACGGCGCCTTCTCTGATGGAAATATAACAAAATGCAATAAAGTACTTTTATGTGTATCAGGGGGTTAAAAAAAAACAATTTAAGAGTGTAGCGTAGGAGCCGATAGTTGGAAGTCTGCTGTGCAGGAGGGCAGATAGACAGGTGACGAGAAACAGGTTGTAATAAAAAGCACACAAATATATATTTAGTTAGTTGGCCTTGAAGTGTACCACTGAGGTTAGCAATTCAGGTTAGATATGCTGCGAGCTGATGAGAGGCAGGGGAACTGGTTGGAATTGGGAACACAGGGAAGCGGAGACACATAGTATGCCAGGGAATCTTCTGGAGGTACGACCATGGCAAAATACATAGTGTGTTTAATTACCTATCCCTAACTATACTTTATCCACACTTTATTTGTGTCTCTATATTCTTAATAAGGAACCATAATGAAGTTGCCATGAACAGATATAGCTGGAAGTGCACATTTGTAATACATTTGCATTGTGTTTGTGCTCTTACTTGAGAAAAGCCTACATCTATTAGATCATGGCGCTTTTTCAAAATCAGCTTGTCGTTTTTATCCTAAACGTAAGGGTTAAGCAAAGAAGACAGAAAAACTCTAGTCTAACTGTCATTTATCGTTTGTCCTAACAGCAACAGGAAGTCCTGTGAGTTTTAAAAACATAAGGATATGTTAACAATATTGAAATACAAATAATATAAAACTTTTTTTTTGAGAAATTACAGTTTCTCTTTTCTTCAACTTGTCACTTTTAGGCTGTAGTATGGCCGTAAAAGTTAAACCTCTGTCCACCTCAAACAAAACATTATCCCTCATCTGAAAAAAATCTGAATTTATTTAAATGTAGCACATTTCAAGATTGGTAAACTGCAACCTATCCTAATAAAATGGCCATCTTTCAATATAAATACATGAACTGAAAGGAGGAGAAAACATGAGCAGGGGGACCTGGCACCCGACCCGGTGCTGTCATGTATTCTCAATGACATCATCATTGTAAAATTAGGAACCTGGTTTCATCTTTCCTGCAGATGTGGAAGCTTGAAATTGCATTCCCTGGGCCGGTGCCACATTTCATCAGTGAATTTTCCCCTTGGTGGTGTCCAAAAAGGGGGCTTGGCTGCACACAGCCCTAGCAACCCCCACCGTGCCCCAGACCCCCACCCTAACCCACGCTACTTGGCCAGCACAGAGGAGTTTTACCTCCTCAAAACATTTGTTGGCGGCGGGGCTTCGCTAGAGGCAGATATAATGGGTACGTTAAATCTCTTAGGTGGGGTTGTTTTTCTTAATACCAGGTTACTGTACTGACGGGGGGGCGGTGTCTGGTGTCAGATGTGAACGACTCCTGGTCCACGACCTTTGGATGTTCTGTTCTGATGGAGTCTCCCCTACAGCTGTTTCATTTCACCTGTTATTACGTGACTGAAGCTCCCTACTGACGATGACTGTCTCCATGGCTGTCACCATAATTTGCACTCCATGTTTTTTCTTTCAGTGGTAAGGGGACCTCACCTCATTGATTATTTAATCAGTTGAGAAAAAAAAAAATTGTATACAGTAAAGAAATTGTTTTAACACATATAATGAAAACTTACATCGGAAAAGACTTTAGATATGGATATTTTATGAAATCCAGACTGTATAAAGTGGTTCAGTGATGACAGATTTGTTTTTAGGGCGACCAGGAAGTTAGCTTCGCAAGGGCCAGTTGATGAAATCCAATGGAAATTTTCCATTGGAAATTCAAAAATGGTCAAAAATGAGATCAGTGGCAAACACAGCAGGATTATCTCAAAACTACTTTTATATGATTGAAGCATAAACGCAATAACCTGAAGTATATAGCGTAATGCCATATACAAACTACATCACAGTCACATTACTTTATGTCACTACCGCTAAACTAATGGCGATTTCTGCATCAACGTATAGTTTTATTAGATCATTTTTTAGCAAACATTAGAAGTGTAGTAATTACCGAAATATTTTATGTCGTAGAACAAAGCGTTAAAATCTCTTAAACTTGTGTTAACAACAGATCTTGTTTTGGACATCGAACCAAAAACGTACTCAAATAACCATTAACTCATTTTTGGGTTAAGGGGTCATTTCTCCATCACTCTTTTAACAGGATGCAGAGTGCAAGCAACAATTTAACAATGCATCAGAAACCCTAACTTAAACAATGGTTGATCAAGAAAACACCTCCATGTTTTACCCTCGACTGAGCTAAGTATTCGAACCAAAACTAATTCAATATCTTTCTTGCAAAAATGTCTTACATATTTATTTATTTATATATTTTTATTTATTTGTTGCTTTTTTAAAAAACGTAATTCCTCCTACTGGGATTATATCGACACAAAAGCAAATTCCTTGTATGTGCACGGATGTATAAATTGGATGTATAATACTGGATCATCGAGCGTGTGCTATTGTTTTTCTTTAGCCTCCAAACCGCTGTGACTCGCCTTCCCTCGGCTCAGTCCATTGAATAGAACGAGAAAATGAATCTGGATTTGAATTTTAGCCCATTTTATAAAGTGACCTAATGATTTAAACAAGTCTATTGAAGTCTTTGTACTGGCTGCTTTAGCTAAAACATATCACCCGCTGATTGACAGAAATCTCTTTCCCAATATAATTTAATGGGAAAAAGTTGTTTTACCGACGTTTGGCCACTACCGCTACCGAAATTAACTTTAACCTTCGGTTCCCCTCCTGGGGGCTTCATGTGTAAGCCTTCTTGGCACGAAACCTGATTCTGACTCATTCAATGATATTCATCAGTAACATTTCTCACATATCAACCGCGACCATGATCTTTCCAGAATTAGATTTAGTGTCCTAAACTTAACCAAACTCTAATCATACAAGATCATTCTTTGCACCTGTCATGGACGTATAGGAAAGTGAAGACAGAGAATGGGTGCTGCTTTGGTTCCATCCACTGATGTTCGCCTCAGTGAACAGAGTTCTGTACTGCCTCTGAGAAAAATACCAATCTGCCTGACACCTTGGCACTTTCTTCCCCTCTTGGATCCTGCTCTCCTGCCTCTGTTGCTTCACTATCCTCGTTGCGCCTCCTGTGTTTGGCTGAGCTAAACGGGGCTCTCAGTGTTTCCAGCACGGGGATGTCTAATCCCCATGCAGAGCCCGCACCTGTGGCTGATCGGATCCTTCTGGAGTACAAAGGCTCTGATTTACAGCCCGAGGAGCTGCGGGCCCGGCTACAGCTGCAGAACGGCAGGAAAGGGAAGTTGTTCATCACGCTGTGTGCATTTCACCAGCAATAGTCACTGTGCTGCTAGTGTAGGCGAGCCACTTGAACTTCACCTAAATGACAGGTGGCAAAATACGGCCTTTTGTTACAAATGTAATGCAATAAACACTGCCTGTGTAATCATTTTAAGGTACTTCCAAAGGGTTTTATTTGTCATTTTCTACTCTAAAAAAATTCAGATTGCATTTTGGCTTTGCTTAACAACAATGCTAAATTTCAACATTCCACTTGGAAGTCCAATAAAATTGTTGTGGTCTTATGGGAATGTATGGAGATGAATGTTACCGGGATATCATGGGCCTGAGCGGTATCAGGGTTCCAAAGCAGCACAGTGAACTATTTGTTTGTGTGTGAGTTAGCGTGTCTGTGTTATGTCCAGGCTAATCTCATTTAATAATACCGGACCAATCAGCCTGCAATTTATTGTGATCTCTTTTGTGGTCAGGGCCACTGCTTCAGATTGGATTGCTTATGGCAATGTTTAGCTATTAGCTAAAAGTGCTAATAAAGCGAACAGAGCCAACAGGTGATTATACAGCTAAAAGACACCCCTAATCTTGTGAACTACTGCAACAATCAGACTAATATTTGTTGAGTTCCCTTTTGTGGTTAGGCTGCTGCTTCAGACTGAACTGATTACGGCTGTGTTTATCTGACAGCTAACGGTGCTAAAACAGCTAACAGAGCTAACAGCTAACGCTGCTAATACAGCTGAGCTTACAGCTGAGAAAACTAAACACAAAGGACTTACAGTTTCTGTTCCGAGGAGGCAATCACAGTATAAGCCTACTGCAGTTTATGGAGTCAATTGCCTGTATGTTTCTTATGGATGCTTCTTGATATTTTATTTTTCTATTTGACTTCAAAGAACAACAGCCGCTAAAAGTAGTTTCATTTAGAAGGGTTCATTTTCACTTAAAGTGTTTACTTCCGACAGACCACAGTTGTTGATTGTTGGAGAAGTGAAAGGTAAACTGATTTACTGAGGGAAATAGGTGTACAAATATTAGATTTCTTGATATTTTTAGAGTTTATTTTGATTACTCTAATGGTAGGTACACAGCAGCCCCGCCACCCAAAACTATAGGTTACTTACGTAACCCCAGTTCTCAGAGTAACATGAAGTGAGATGTCTCACTATGGGATGCGCCTCATCGCGGAGCAAACAGAAGCATCAATCTCACATACGCCAATCCTGATTGGCTGGTGATCTTGACGTCATCGTCAGGGAATCCACCCCCTATAAGTAGCTTGCGCCACGACGCATGCGTCATTCAAAATAAGCACCTCTTCTCGCTTCACCATAGCAAGGAGGGCCGTCTGGTGAGACATCTCACTTCATGTTACTCTGAGAAATGGGGTTACGTAAGTAACCTATAGTTCTCATTCATAACACTCCGTTCGATGTCTCACTATGGGAAATCGTAACTCCCGTATTGCCAGACGAGCTTATCTCGAAAGTCACCAAGACCAACCAGAACCTTACAGTTAGAGCTATAACTCAGCAGGGGGCCCAGCACTGCTCGGGCCACACTGGGAGCAGAGACGTCTAGCCTGTAAAAGCGGACAAAAGTGAGCGGCGAGGACCAGCTCGCCGCTGCACAAATGTCTTGAATGGAAACACCCTTGAACAAAGCCCAGGATGTAGCCATACCACGAGTCGAGTGAGCACGCAAACCCGAAGGTGCCTGCAAACCCTGACTCGTATAGGCCAAAGCAAATTCGGCTGCTGTTCCCCGGAGGGACACAGCGGCGAAGGAAATGCTTCAATGTCAATTGGAGTACATGAACCCACCACCTTAGGTACAAAGGCAGGGTTGGGCTTCACTAACACTCTAGTATGCCCTGATGCGAACAGATCTACCTTGGCTCGGCCGTAACGCACCCACAGCTGGCTCACAATCGTTGGATGTAGAGTCCAGTCTGCATATAGTGGTACACCTCTGGACAGTAAGTCTGCCCCGAGGTTCAATACCCCTGTACGTGCGTCGCTCTCAGAGAGAGGAGACGGCCGCAGCTCCACAAGATCAGTTTGCGTGCCAGCATGTGTAACTGGAGAGAGCGCAAACGCCCTTGTCGGTTTATATACGACACTGCGGTCGTATTGTCCGTCCTCACGAGGACATGGTGTCCTCTGAGAAAAGGCAGGAAGCTTTTCAGGGTGAGAAACACCGCTAGAAGCTCCAGGTAATTTATGTGCGCCCGTTGGCGGTCTCTGCTCCAGAGACCCCTCACCGAGCGACCCTCGTAAATACCTCCCCAGCCTGTCAGACATGCGTCCGTGGTGACTATCCTCCGTAGAAGGACAGTCCCCATCGGTACGCCCCGTACTAGAAAAGTCGGGTGTAGCCAGAGGCGCAGTGCCTTTACGCAACTCGCCGTAACCATCACCCGCCGCGCGCCATGACGCGCGGGGTCCAGTTTTAGAGCGGCTACCCAGCACTGAAACTCTCTCATGTGTAAGCGTCCCAGTCGTATGACCAGAATGGCTGACGCCATGAGCCCCAGTAACCGCAGGCATGATCTGAAGGGAACATGTTTGCGCAGCTGGAAACGAGCGAGACAAGCTCTGAAAGCTTTCACTCTTTCCGCCGACAAGCGGGCTGTAAAAGGCACCGAGTTTAGGCGTAAACCTAGGAAGAGCACAGTCTGTGCTGGGCACAGCATGCTTTTCTCTGTGTTTATTATGAAACCCAGGTTGAGCAGGTGTTTTACGAGGACATTCGTCTGCGTAATAGCCTCCTGCTTCGACTGTACGAGGAGCAGCCAGTCGTCTAGGTAGGTTGCCAGGCGAATACCCTGTTGTCTCAACGGGGCTATCGCGGCTTCCGTACATCGTACAAACACTCTGGGACTGAGAGACAGTCCGAAAGGGAGTACTCTGTATTCGTAACAGACCCCCTGAAATGCGAATCTCAGATATTTCCTGTGTGGGCAATATACTGGGATGTGGAAATACGCATCTTTCAGGTCAACTGATGTAAACCAGTCGTTTTGTCGCACGAGACGCAGCAGAGATGAGTGAGTGAGCATCCTGAATTTGTATCTTCTTAGATACGCATTCAGAGCCCTCAAGTCTAGTATTGGCCGAATTCCGTTCCCTCCCCGTTTGGGAACGAGGAAATACTTGGAATAAAAGCCGCTCTGACTCTGCTCTGCGGGTATTATAGATATAGCTCTCTTTTCTAGAAGTGAGAGGATCTCCCTTTCTAGAATGAGGGCTGACTCCCCTCGGGCTTGTGAATATACGATGCCCGAGAAGCGAGGGGGGGTGACAGCGAATTGGAGTTTGTAACTCTGTGTAACTGTTTTTAACACCCAAGCAGACGTTTTGAGCATCTTCCACTGTTCGCTGCACCCTGAGTCTCTATTTGTTGTGTTATAGGGGCCTCTAGTGTCTGAACACGGTGGTACCCTGATTTGACGATTCCTACCGATACTGCGCATGCGCTAGACGGAGGCGTCATCACAACCCCCACCGGCACTGCGTCTGCACGTGACGGTGGCGGCCTCATGGCCCCAGTCGTCACTGCGCATGCTCGAGGCGGTGGTGCCTTCACAGACCCGTTTATTGTCCGTCTTTTGAGAGAGCTCGTAGCTGCTCTCAAAAGGGGAACAAATGGCAGACAGTTTATTGGTTTTATTGTTTTTATTGTTTTTTCTTTCATTTTCTTTAGCTGCGCCCTCGGCCCTCGGCCTGGATGCGTCAGTGGAAAATGCTTTATAAGAGAAAATGGAACAATATTGTGACAACATGTGTTTTGGTGCACTTGAGGATGGCGTTGAGGCATCTCTCGAAGCAGCAGGAACACATCTGGGGCTGGGGAACCGTGGACTTCCAGCTCTGTCACGGGGGGGAGAAGAGGGGGCTGTCAGACCGGCCGCTTCTTCTTCCTCGCCTGCTGGCCGAAATTCTGGGTTGGCTGTGCCTGGGCTGCAGCCGGAACCGGAGATTTTCTGGGCCAGTTTGTCCTCGTCTCCGGCCTGGGCTGGGGACTCTGGGTGGACTGTGACCTCTGCTGCTTGGGTATCTTGAACCGAGCTGCTGGGGAGGCCTGGGTGAAGGACTGCCGCCGTGGAGGGGGCGGCTGGACCCGTCGAGGGAGACAAAGGTGGAGGGCCTCGTCTTCCTTCTTTTTGGACTCGCATCTCTTCTGCATGGAAGCTAGCGCAGATCCAAAAATTCCCTCGCGAACGATGGGCATGTCCAGCAGATCCTCTCGTTCCCGGTCTGGGAGGTTGGTGAGGTTGAGCCATCTCGCTCTTTCCTGCACCACCATAATTCCCATAGCCTTGCCTGTGGCCTGGACGGCGCAGCGTTGAACACGGAGACAGATGTCTGTGATCGCGGCTATCTCGTCCAGTACTGCCGGTCCAGGGTTGCTTGACATTTCCTCGCACAGCTCCACTTGGTATGCGGTTAGCAGCGAGGAAATGTTCAATGCCCCTGCAGCTTTGTAGGACCGTTCAGTCATGGTTGACTGGAACCGATCCGCCTTTGCCGGCAGCGTGGGGTTCCTGCTCGGTGCAGACACCGTCCTCGGGAGGAGGTGAGCTGCCACCAGCGGTTCCATCGGTGGCATGCGGAGTATGCCGAGCCTCTCCATGCCGTCGCAGTCTAGGGAGGAGGCACCCTGGATCGGGGTCTTGTTGCTGAAGGGCCGGTCTCTCCACGAGACCGACACTTCTTCCAACATCTCCGGAAAGACTGGTAGGAGTTGCCTCTTTGTCCCCGAGGCAGGACGAGCAGACCTGGTGTGCGTCTGTGTCCGAAATCTTTAACCCACAGCCGCAAAGCCGAGCCTCCGGTTCCCTGGCTCCTCTGGTGTGAGGGAGAGACGTGTCCATCTTATTCGCCATTATGGCGACGTAGGAAGGACGCGCTCGTAGCAGGTGCGTTTAGCCGAGAAAAAAATCCTCTCCAACCTGTCGTTAATCCGGAGAAAAGACGACGGTGTAGGATTTATTCCCGAAGAATATTAACTGGTGTGTTAATATTCTTACTTAATCCTATTCTTCTCTGGTGGAGAAGAAAGAAAAAACCGTCCTCGCTAGCGTGGTGTGGAGGGTAAGCTAGCAACAGGTGTGCTGCTAGCTTAAGTCAAAACCTTACCTTTTCGATTTCCGGAGAAAAAAGAAAAAGGGTGAGGTCGAATGTGGCACTAACTGGTGTGTTAGTACCTACAATCTTCTCTTCGAAGAATATCTAAGGGTAGCTTGCGAGCGTCCGTCGACCGAATTTAGCTAGGATAGCTTGGTTCGGTCTATGGACAGTGAAGCTGCGCGGCTGCCGATAAAGACATGTGCTCTGAAGCGAGAAGAGGTGTTTGAATGACGCATGCGACGTAGCGCAAACTACTTATAGGGGGTGGGTTCCCTGACGCTGACGTCAAGATCACCTGCCAATCAGGATTGGCGTATGTGAGATTGATGCTTCTGTTTGCTCCGCGATGAGGCGCATCCCATAGTGAGACATCGAACGGAGTGTTATGAATGAGAACATTAGCTGTTCAAAGGCTTTACATAAACTGACATGAAGCACTAAGATGCAGGAGTCAACTCAGATATAAATTGGATTATTTACAATCCTTTTTCCCCCTTATGTCTTGTATCATTGTTTTTCTGCAAAGCCAGCCAAATAAACACAAATACTTATTATTACCTCAACATTTTTGTGGTGTAATTAATATGCCTAAAAAATATGGATGATAACTAAATTGAGATCTTTTGGGAGGTTAACATTTACTTCAGGACAGTTAAAATAGTTTTTTGTTTCAAAACAAATTCGAAAAGTGGTCCAGAGCCCCAGAGTCAGACACCTGGCAGGTGCTAATAAACTTTTGTTATTGATTACAAAAACATTTTGGGAGATTTTTTTAGAAATCCGAATTCTGCTTAATGTCCTGCTGTTTGTTGGATTTCAGGAGTGAACATCCTAAAATTGATGAATTAGCTTCCCTGTTTAGTGTTTGGATAGACATGCAATCTGTATGGACTGGAAATATTATTTCCCTCCACGTTCACGGAGAGGAATCTGTTGACATGTTGAGCTCTTGTGCACATGTGAGTTGAGAGCGTCAGCATGGGACACGCACAGTGGAACTAATGCATTTGGTTAGGCTCTTTCAAATAATTTCCATACTGAGTGTTGTGAAGACAAAACTCATCTCTCATGCAGACAGGGAAGTGCGCTACATTTAGAGACCACAATAAATGTCACCATTGAACCTAAATCATTATTAGAGTTCAAAATTCTCAAGTCCACTCGGTTTTAACCCAACATTAATGGTTTGCTTTTCTATGTATCATTAAAGTATAATTACACTGAGTCATCACAGTAATGAGCTCTCGAGACCAAAAGTAAACTGTTTGATTCACTGTTAAATATATCCTGACAGCATAAAGTAGCCTACCGAATGAGTCTGAACTGAAGGTACAACAGCATTGTCTTAGCAGCAGCCAGAAGGGTAGACAACAACTCAAACCTGTGTGTGCTATTTAGCTGGCAAACGTTAGCCATTTAGCTAGCGAGTGTAAGCTAATAAGCTAGCAAACTTTAGCAAACTAGCAAACACTAGCTATTTAGCTAGTAGGCCAGTTTACTTATCACATTTTTGAGCAGTTTAACCCTCCTGTTATCCTTTGTGTCAATTTGACCCCATTCAATGTTTAAAGTATCTAAAAAAAATGGTTCACAATATTTTCTTTGTTTAGTGACTTTTCCTAATTTAGTGAGGACAAATGGGTAAACATAAAATGAACATGTTGTAGTGCCGAGGAATATGAGTCGGAGGCGGTGCATCGAAGGTGCAAAGCTGGCTTTAATGAGAAGCAGAAATGCAGGTGTTGTCGGGTCGCAGCCCGGGACGACAAGAGAGAGAGAGAAAGGAGGGCACACAATACATATAGTAGCACAAAACATGTCCGTGTGGAAACAATACCCCCAACTGTAGTTCCATGTGTGGATTATGTAATCCAGTGAAAATAGGTGGTCACCACACAAGCCCCCCCAGAATCCAAACATGGCAAAATCCTCGCGTCCGGGAGGAAGCACCACAGGGGCCGAGGAGGGTGGGGTCGCAGGTGAGGGCCGGGCCACGGAACGGGCTGTCGGAAGGGGGCCGCAGGAGAGGGTAGGGGCCCTAACGAGGGCGAGGGTATCCCCACCGGGGGTGGGGGGCGGGCCGGAACGGGCCGTCGTAAGGGGGCCGCAGTAGGCGTCGTGGCGAAAGCAGTCATCACCCGCCAGTCGGTGAAAGCCGGGTCGCTGAGCCGCGACGGGCGTGAATCACCCGGTGGTCCCCAGCAGGAAGGAGCGCTGCCCGGCCGCAAGCGAGGGCACAGCGGCGGCAGGCATGAAGTCCTCGGGAGGAAGGAACCGGGTCTCCGGGGGGCAGGAGCAGCATCCCCGGGAGGAAGGAGCCATGGACAGGGGAGAGGCCAGACGGGGTCAGACGGGGCGCCGTCCGAAGCCACCGTCGAGGCGAACCGTGAGCCGCGGTAAGAGAGGCCAGACAGGGTCCCGGAGCGCGCCACCCACAGGCCGACGAAGGCATGGGCGACGTCCGGAACTGTCGAGGCGAGACGGGGTCCAGACGTGCGCCACCCAGGCGCTGTCGAAAGCGTGGGCGACGTCCGAAACCGCCGTCGAGGTAGTGAAACAGCGAGAGTGTCCACATGAGGCCGACCGGCTGGTCGAACCTCCTCTCAGGCACCAGAAAAAGCTCAAAAAGGCCGTACTGTCCATGGTCCAAAAAAGGTAGGTGAAATAGTGAGAGGATCACAGGCGAGGCCGACCAGACATGGCCGAACCTCCTCTCAGGCACCAGGGAAAAGCTCAAAAAGGGTCGTTAGTCGTTAGCACTAGTAGTCGTTAGCACTAGTAGTCGTTAGCACTAGCAGTCGTTAGCTGGCAGCCATGGGTAGCTGCTAGCCGTCGTTAGCCCCACGTGGTGAGCCGCTAGACGTTGTCGGCTAGCGCAGCCGGGACGTGCGGCCGCACGCCCCGAAGAAACAAGCCCACGAGGTAGCAATCGGGCTGCTGGTCGACCCAGCAGGTCGTGCATCGTCCCCCTGTTGGATGGGAGGCTGATGCGGGAACGGCGAGCAACGTCCCCATCTCTTCCGCGGGGCGTGCACCGAGCCTCAGTCCGCGTGCCTGTGACAGCCACGGACGATTCCAAAAAATCCCCGGCATTTCGAGAAAGGAACTGGAGTTCCTTTTGCCGTGTTCGGGTCCGACCCGGAAACTTCTCGAGACTTGTGTCAGGGTCACCAATGTAGTGCCGAGGAATATGAGTCGGAGGCGGTGCATCAAAGGTGCAAAGCTGGCTTTAATGAGCAGCAGAAATGCAGGTGTTGTCGGGTCGCAGCCCAGGACGACAAGAGAGAGAGAGAGAAAGGAGGGCACACAATACATATAGTAGCACACAACATGTCCGTGTGGAAACAATACCCCCAACTGTAGTTACATGTGTGGATTATGTAATCCAGTGAAAATAGGTGGTCACCACAATGTTGATATTTTTTCAATGTCCTGTACAACACATCGGTGTTCCTTGGGGTCCATTTGACCCCAGTCTGTTTTAGTAGTATCAAACATATAACAATTTCAACATTTTACACATATTTGTGTTGATTGTGCAGGATGATATTGAGGTGACTATTACATGCAAATGTATCATTGTAAAAAAAAACGACCCTCTGCTTTAGTTATCTAATAACATACCTGAGGAGCGAGATCCACTCATAATTCACATAGGGGAGGGGAGATTACTATACAATATACCATTCTATACTACTACTATAGACTGTATACTATATACTATAATGAATAATATACTGTATATGTCCTGCAAAATCGGGGCGGGGCCATATGGTTCCCAGGAGGACATTGGTAGCTCACACAGTGGTGGGGGGGCGGGGGGGGGGGCATAATGCCTACATTGCGAGAACTCTTATATTTCCAGAAACATGGGACATATGGTTCCCCAGAGGACAGTAGTTTATACAACATACTGCATAGCAGCCTTCTAATCCATTTCTCTTGGTGCTCTGTGTGATTTTTCCTAATGTTTCTCTCTCAATTGAAGATGACCTCAAAGAAAAGGTTTTCTGTCAGTGAAGTTTGGTCACAGCTCTTTGACAGTGAAAGTGGCATAGAAGAGAATGTGTCTGAGACAGAGGCTAATGTTGAGGAGGACCATGTTTATGAGGCTTCCTCTTCTGATGACAATGAGACCCCAGTACATACGCTCCTGTTGTCTCTCTACCACAAGCAGACACATTACTTTCCAAATATAAAGTTATCATGGTCTCACTCCCCATGAGGGGAGTGCTGCTAATGTCATGGAAATGGTTCCAGGCCCCACAAAATACACTGTCAGCAATGTCCAAGACATAAAGTCAGCATTCAAGCTCTTCATAAAACAATTGAGAATGATATACTTGAGATGACTAATTTAGAGGGGGGAGGGGGGTGCGTGTATGGGGACAGTTACAAGGAGTTGGATGGGACCCACTTGTAAGCCTACATTGGTTTGCTCATCTATAGGAGTGTCCAGAAGGAGAAGCAACAGAAAGCCTGTGGTATCTATCTGACACTGGAAGGGCAATATTTCAGTATTGACCCCAAACACAATACATGTAACTGTCCGTTTTTTTAAATGCCAAAATTGTATTTGGAAATAATATTGGTCCTTTAACAACATCAAAAAGATCTTACTTTAACATTTTATTTCAATCAGTGAGATTTTATGGTGATTTATATATTTTTTGATCGTCACATAATAGGAATTCTGGATGTATAAAGGGGTCTGTGGGGGGGAAGGTTGGGGTAATGTTTTATTTAAATGGTTATTTAGGTAGTCAACTAAGACACCTAAACCACCAGAAGTGGTTAACATTTGGAATATGATCATTTTCTTGAGTTTCTTTCTTTTAATTGAAATGATGACTATTAATGTGGAAATGTGCTTGGATTTTCTGACTGCTGCCAACAATCAATGTTGTTTTCATTGCCTTATACCTGATAGTAATAAGGCTTTAATGTGTTGTTGTGAGGTCAGTTATAATATGTTTTACTTTTCCTCTTATACTATTTGCTTAGTGGGTTATTTGGATATTCCGTTTTGACTTATAAATACCATGCCTATTTGTGCCTAAAAAGAAAATTCCACCATTAAATAAAACAATCCTCCAATCTTTCCTTGACTTTGATTAAGTGAATCTTGGTAAACAGATATTCCATGAGCATTTGAAGACATTAAGGCCCTAGCCACACGGAAACGAAAAACTAACCGAATTCGATATCAAAAAAGTCTTCCGTCCACACGCAACAGGCACCAGAAACGTGTCCTTCCACACGAGACCGCTCGACCCGCTGGAGACGCTGTAGTACATATGCCGGGCCTGTAAGTGGTAAGTACTTCCGCCACAAAATACATACAAAGCATGTCCGTTAAAGTTGAAATCTTCCAGACAAACTTATAAAAGTGCCGGTCAAAGGTCTTCTTTGTTATTTATTGAGCTTTAAAACAAATGAATAACGACTCTATATAATAATATAAGAATAATACATGGAGTCTCTCTTTTCCTCCCCCTCTCCTGACAGCCCGTCAGTATTTTCGTTATCAGGAAATGATCGTATAGGCGTAATCACAGAGCTGTTTGGCCCCCCAGAGCGTTGCGTCCGCAGATCTACCCACCTTGGGACCCGTTATCGCTATCGTTATCGTTATTGTTATCGTTATCCACGTTTCCCTGTGTGGCCGAACCGTCTATAAGATAGAGAACTGTAGCGGATACGACCCGTTTCGTCACCGTGTGGCTAGGGCATAAAGTTAAACATTACAGAGTGTCACCAATACCTCCACCGCTTAGTCCTTAGTATAGAACGCCCTATCTCTTGATTGCATTGTTCAATTACCACTGAACTTGGGTGGTATCCTCTGATGTGAATCACCCAAACCGGGACTCTTTCAGAAGCTGCGCCAGTAAGCAGTAGATGCAGCAATCTCAGGAAATGAATATTTCTAGTTTACTTACTGCTACTCTGTTGACAAGAGACATGTATTCCTTCATAATCCCAGTCTACTTTATTTGTCACAATAATGAGGATCCCTGTCTGATAATAAAGCAGACAGTTTGAATCTACAGTGGCTCTCTGCAGACTCTGGATCAGTGACATGAGGCAAAAGGAGGCCATGCTGTTACCTCAAGCCTTGAACCTTGGCACAGCAAACTCGGCACAGCTGTCTTGGACGCGGTTCCCTTGTTTGCGTACCCGTTCGCACATGCACGCTTTGGAGTTTTATTTGCAGATCCCTGAGCATCACAGCTATGTTCCCTGAGCCAGACCACCTGCAACAATTAAAAATGCCTCTGCAGCCTGCTGGCTCAGCAGGGCTCTGCTCAACACTGCATCATATTATGAAGAGTATTTTGCAAATGGCTGTAAAGGGGGATCTGATTTCAACCCCATGTCCCGCTGGGCCCATCATTTTCCCCACAGTGTTCCCACTCTGATCAAGGAGAGTAAACCATGAAATTTAAAAAGAAGTACAAACTTTTTTCCATTTCCCCGATGAAAAGGAATAGAGGCTTTTCTGGGTTTATTTATGAATGTGAATTTGTAGGTATCAGTTACTCACTTCTCGTTGCACTACTTTTACAAAATGAGTCTTATGAGTCAAATTCAATCCTAACCCCAAACCCTCAAAGTGTATGGCCCCTTCCAATGACGCCCATGTTAAAATGCCTAACTTTACAGCCGAAATAAACATGTTTTCAGCCTGTTGTGACTGCAAACTGTGTAGAAGGTGGATTTCAAACAGCTCACCCGTTCAAGTTACATTAATGTATCATTTAGGGCGTGGCCACTTTGATAGACAGGTGGGTGCGTCACTGCTGGTTAGTCACTTTGTCTGATCCACTAGGCGGCTCCAGGTTCAGCTAATCCGAGCCACTAAACTTCACCTCTCGGCCATGTTGCAGTGTTGGTGCCTTTATGAGAATGTTCCATGTAAATATCAGACTATTATTAGGGTTTATATGTTTATAATTATAAGCCACTAATGAGCATGTATTTATTGTATTTAGCCAGCTATTGTTATCGAGGGCCGCATACAGAAAAATATACGAAGCGCTGGGCCACTCACTAGAGGTATATTGCCTCATAAGTTCAGTTATAAGTTAGCAAAATCAATCAAATGTAGGTTAATGATGCTTGTGAGTGTTGGAAGCTCATCCCTTAAAACAGAAGCCTCAGATTGATTATAATAAGGAGAAATAGGAAGGGTGTATTTCAAGCTTGTTATGTAAATAAGTAATTGGGCTTTTTTCTTATCAACTAAGATATGTTAGAAAATGTTTCCAACTTGAATTGACTGTACACATGAATACTACTGTGTAATATATTTTTACATTTATAGTTAAGAAGTACAATATAAGACAAGCACATTTTCATTTGTGGGCCATATTCCATTATACTTTTTTTATTTGCTGCCTGCCGATTCAAAATGGTCCGTGGGCCGCATTTTGCCCTCGGGCCGTAGTTTGGACACCCCTGGCCTAACAGATGCATAAAGAGAAGCATTTGAATGAGAAGCACATGTGTGCTAAATATGCTAATGGAGGCACTACATTCAAAATGTAATAATAAAGAAGTTTTACATTTAAAGTGATAAAGTACAATAGCCATCTGTGTGAGGTTGATTAAAAGATCTACCCCATTAGTTAGTTGGTTAGTAAGTTAGTCAGTTAGTAATGTTGTTATGCAATTGTACTGTTTGACATGATAGATTACTCAACGTTACCAAAATGTTAAAGAGTAGCATACTTTGTGTGCAATTAACTTTACAATTAGGTGTGTGTATCTTAAAAATATGAATGTCATATTTAAGTATGGTTCCATATAAACAGTTAATAATCACAGAGCACAACATATTCAAGTTGGTTGTTTTTTTGTGCTCTTTTAGTTAGTTTTCAAGCTTTATGGTGAGTTTTGTTAATGTATATATCTACTAATCACAGTGCTAAAAATATAAGGAAACTGAATTACTAGTTACCTTTGTTTACTTCACAGTAACATGTTAATGGACACCAAGATCCTATTTTAAAATTTCAATTCTTAAGGACAAAATAAATTATAAAATATCAGGTAGCTTGTTATTGTGACTTTTGTTAACATGGTTGGCTACATGTGGTGACCAGAATTCCCGAAAAAGCGCTGCTGTCTTCTGCTTATTGTCTTAATGTTTTATTGTTCCCTCATCTCTCTGAAAACCGATAGGGCTCCTTTGAATCTAAGTTATTAATAAATAACAAAGTAGAAAGATGAGTTGAGTGAAAGAATAGAAAGAAGTCTCCAACATTGTGAGGCTCCTGTCATCTGAGCCTGTCCCCATCTGCCTCAGTTTAGGAGCGTTTCTCTAATTGTGCTAAATTGAGCTGCTGTGAGTGATTAAAGTTATTCAGAGGAGAAACGAATCTCTACCTATGTCAATTATTACCTCATTGACTACACTAATGCAGGAAATTGCCCTTTGGAATCAGATGTTAGCGCAGACACCTGGCTCACACAGGAGCCGGGCCCAGACTGCACTCGTCTGTGAAATGAGAAGTGACAGTGACAGCTCCACAGAGGCATGATGGGATGCTGCTGTGGAGTACACAAAAGTATACCTGTCCCCAAAAAGAAATTATAGTAAAAATAAGAGGTATACAAATAAATCATAAATGAATAAAAAAAGTTAACCACTTATCATATCGATTTTCGGGGGGGCTCACTGTATCAGCTGCTTGGTGAGTGGTGTGAGGCTCAACCTACTTCAGAGATAACTCAGTTCACATTGACGGTAAATATTTGGTGAACTTTTCTTTCTCCACTTGAGGCTTGTTTTTGTTTCGCCATCAACAATGTTACATCGATTCTTGCTTACCCAAAACTACACAAAGGCGTTAACTTCGTTTTTATTTTATTCAATTGATATGAAAAATAATAATAGGTGTAAGGCATACATGAGTGTTGAAAAAGGTCATGAGGAGACGTGGAGTCTGTGGCTCAGGGGGGTCAGTGAGGGTGCTGATCTGCCAATCAGGGGGTTTGATCGCACCCCTTGCAGTCCACATGTCGAGGTGTCCGTGGACAAGATAGTAAACCCTGAATTGCTCTGAATTATGCATGTCTACGCTATTAAAGTGTATGTAAGTTGCTTTTGATAAAAAACATCAGCAAAAGAAAAAAGAAAAATGTCATTAAAGAATGTTCAAGGGCCAGCTTATAGCTCAGTTGGTAGAGCTGGGTTGCGGTCGGATAATCCAAAAATCAGCTCCTAACGTCTAACCCTATCGTCTATTCCTTGACCTCTGAGTGAAACGTCACAGGGTTAAGGGATAGTGGATAGGAGAATTCAAAAGGATTTTAGAGAATCCGACTGCACTTTCACAGCGGACGTCATTTTGTGCGTCTGCTGCTGTGGGGAAACCATGGAAACTACAGTTTTCTATACAGCGGACTACAACATGGATGTTTAATAAGAACGAGGGACTACTGTAAACTCATCTAGAGACTCTGCACCGTGCTCTGATGCTGTTATTTTATGCTTTATGAACGTGGACAACAGAGAAACATATTCTTCAAGACCAAAGTTGGAATTGAAATAAAAAAGGAAAGTGAAACTTATGCTCGTCACCCTCTCCCTCCGGTCCACATTAATACAAATGATCCCAATACGTATGATTGTATGAACTATGAAAAGATCTTCAATACAGATGTATTTATTATAAACGTTAGTCCTTAACATCTATCACTGTGTACATCACCATTCAAACATCTTTTAAAAGTTGAACAAAACCCACACAGCTCAGTAAAGACTGTGAAATGTTGACTTTATTTGATCATTTCAGTAAAAACTAACGTTCATATTTCTCTTTTTGATTATAATACTGATGATCGTTCAAAACAAAGCACTTTGGCAACTTACCACATACGTTTTAAAAAGCTTAATAAGCACCGTAACTTTCATGATATCATTTCTTGGTCATAATCGGTTGTTTCCGTGAACGGCCGACTGTTGTGTGACGGCAAATGCTGCGGCTGCAAGGCATTGTGGGGCAGCATTTTCTCCTCTCCTTTCGGTTAGGAAGGTCCAGTGGTTCCTAAGCTAAAGGAGGCTATAAAGGAAGCTTGAAACCTCCTTTCCTATCATGTAGAGAATTCGAACGGCACTTATCATGGCTGCCACTGAGGGACTTCCGGGTCATTTCACTCAGTTAGGAAGGTTCCTAAGCTAAATGGACTATTCGACTTCAGCCCCGGTGTCCCATGCGGAGGACCCAGGTTCAGATCCGGTTTGGGACCATGTGCAGCGTGTCATCCCATCCGTCTCCCCTCTTCTAATCTGTCTCTATGTGACAGATGTAAATATACAGTGGGGTTTATTTAATTAAATGTTGTATGATCAAACAAATTCTGTGTTTTATATTATTTTATTCTGTGTTCTTCATTTTATTGAATGTTAAATACCTGGCAAGGTCGGAGATCAGTGGGCGGAACCTCTGAAGTGTGGTCGCTGTGCTCAGGAGTTTATTGTTGTGAGGACTTTCCCCCCTATATATTGTGTCCCTCACGTTTCCTCTTCCCTTTTTGTAAACGTTCCACGTGAGAGGAGTCACTGTGAGGGGAATTCATGTAAAACTGATCGTTTTATCTGTTGTCAGTCATTAAACAGAGATCGTCTCAAATGTACGCTGGCTCGGGTCTCGTCCATTATCAACACAACGCAGAGACCGCTTAACCACACCGGTTACATCTACAACAAAGGCACTGGTTGCCCAACATATTTTAAAGAATCTTAAAAGGAAAAAAAAAAGAATGATCAAGAAGGCTGAGCCTGGGAGAGCAGCAAGAAGAAAGCTGAGGGTGGGCCATCCCAATGTGCTAACTGAAAGATGAAGATTAGCTAATAGTTTTGTTGACTGGATCTCCGGAAGATGTCAGACTCACGATAAGAATAGTGTTCTGTACATGTGGGGAGTCATGCTTGGATTAATCCACCTGAGAATAAGACGGATGCAGAAAAATACTCATTTACACTTCACGGTAGCTCAAAAAACACCAATCAATCATCCACCGTCCCTTCCCGACAAAATACTCGTGGATATGTTTTTCTTTCCAGCAAAAAAAAGAAGCTGTTGGAGTTTATTTGTGTACGTTTTTTTTATTAAAGAGCGTGATCAAATGTGTGAATGTTTGTTCTTTGTAGTAACTAAGAGGACGCTATGTTTGTAAGGAACAAATACATACACGTGTCTTCAGCAATACCATCAAAATACAATAATAACAAATTGCTGAAATTCCTCTTCATGAGTAATGATAGGCCTAGCTGTCAAATAATGGAGCAGAACTAACTTCGATTATTAAGACTCAGCCAATAATCTTGATCAGGTGCTTTAATTATAATCATATTTAAATAGATATCTAACATATGTGCAATCATGTAGCAAAGTGAAAGAGGCAAACATACAGTTTATATGTAAGATATTCAAAAGAATGTTCAGATGTCTGTGCGCACCTCTGTCAATGATGTGCTCTACATCATGTTTATGGTGACTGTCAAAGCTGAAATGTATAGGAAGAGCCTGACCTTCAGAGGGTCCTGTGGGGACGCATATTTTTTTCCTGTAGTGCTTCGCTATGATTTTCATAAAGGAGGGGCTTTGTGGTTTCACATTGCAGTGGATCGCTCAGTGATCACGTCTGTCCAGGCGTTTTGATCACTAAAAAGAAATGATTATTATAATGTTTTTTTGACATTTGTATAATTATAACATAAATATAAAGAAAAGAAAGATGAAATTGGTTTGCCAACCGTTATAAGAATAATAACAACTTTATGTATACAGCACTTTTCAAAACAAAGTTACGAAGTGCTTTACATGGATTAAAACAAGCTGTTCAGGCCACAACAGAACATGAGGTCAGCAATCCCAACCCCACCCCGTAATCTATACAATGTTACAACAATAATGAAAATGGAAAAAATCTAATAAAACATGGATGTGGAGTAAAATTGAGTAGTGGCATTATTAAGGAAAGTCTTTGATAAAGAGATACGCTTTAAGAAGTGATTTAAAAGATGTCGCTGATTGTGCTACCTTCAGATTCTCAGGCAGGCAGTTCCAGAGCTAAAGAGCTACAGAGGTATACCCGAGGATTTGAGGTTGCGTTCAGGCTCATGAGAGCATCGCAAGTTAAGAGTTGAAGGCTGGAAATGCTTTTTGGCCTAATCAAGAGTATAAGGAGTTACATTGACCCACATATGATGAATTAAAAGCATGGATGACTGTCTTCAAATCAGACTGAGAGATGAAGGACTTACTTTTTGAAATTATACGTAACTGATAAAATGATTGAATAACTAAGGGAGGTCACTATCAATCATCACACCAAGGTTTATAGCTACAGGTTTTATGTTTTAGGACAGGGAGCTGAGATGTATTTGCAGAGACAGGGTGGGTTTAGGATGGCCAAACATTTTTTTTGTCGTTTAACTGGAGCAAGTATAGGGCCTCCCAGCACTTCCTTTCAGTTTAACACGATTGTTGTTCACATTGCCTTCTTCACTGTAGTTTATTGGAACATAGATTTAGACACCATGCTATAGATTATAGCACAGTTAAGTGGGTCCGCAGTTGAGGAGGCATCCCTAATTGATACAGAAAACGATCGATCCGATAGATAGGATTTTAACTATTTAAGAGCCCTCACACTTTCCAAGTGATCTAATAATATAAAATGATCAAATGTATCGAAAGATAAGCTAAGATCAAGATGGATTCAAATTGAGCAGTCCACCGAATCTTGTTTGAGTTCTTGTTTTAGTTTCTCCAAAGATTACAAGATTCTTACATTTCCTTGCACTTTATTTAATACGTTACGTTGACAAGCCATCTAAAAGTCATTATTTAGCTGTTAAATGCATTCTATATGGAAATGGTTTTCATCAGGTACTATTTTTATTGACTCAACCAAGACTTGTGATTCTTCTTCATAAACTGTGCTAATGTAATTTATGAACAGGCATTTTTGTTGAATCATGACTTTAAGTTCAGTGTTTTCCTTTTTTTCCCAATTTGATTAATTTCAAAGGAACCACATCAATCAATTTTGGGCCTTTTTTGTTTCTGTATTTCCGTAATAATCTTCCAAAAATGTGTTGAACTTGTTTTCTTCAGTAATATGTAGATGACACAATTATATACACATCTGATTCCAATATAACTAACAAAATCAAAGGTCTGCAATCAATCAACGTTTTTTCAGTTTATTGTTTTGCTTGAGGAATGGGTTGATCGTCTATAAATAAATAAACCAAAACATTTGCAGCAAACTACATTTCTAGAAACACTGTCCAAGTGTGCTGTCATTATGAATAATCGCGAGCCAGCCACAGTATTCATGCATTCAAGATCAACACAATAGACAACTATAGTTGATTTAAAAAGTAAAAACGCAACATTGTTTAGTTTTGACTTATTCTGACTGACGTGGCTGTGTAGTAATGGCCAAAATTCAAAGTCGCTCTGCACTGGTACATGAAGCCATATGCTCATACTCATCATCACACATTTGGTAAGCGGCTTTTATATGTTAGCAAAATAACTGCTATTCATATCAATAGAAGCATTTCAACCTTCAATAGTGTTAGAAACACCCTTGTCCTATGTAGCAGTGTAGTATGCTATAAATAGCAAGTGGTGATACTGGTTTTGTCAAGCTTTTAGCTGGAGGTAAGACCAAAAAGCAAAAATAAAATGGAGTCGCCATTAAGAACAAAAAGTTAAA
The DNA here is from genome assembly GCA_943591055.1 of Gobionotothen gibberifrons. Taxonomy (NCBI): domain Eukaryota; kingdom Metazoa; phylum Chordata; class Actinopteri; order Perciformes; family Nototheniidae; genus Gobionotothen; species Gobionotothen gibberifrons. Next base: position 1,007,099 of record CALSBZ010046899.1, on the reverse strand, counting down.
TGTATTAAAGAAAAGCTGAAAACAAAAAACACAGAAAAGTGACCAGGCAAGGCCAAGCAGGGCACGGCAAACTGACAAAGCCCTTTTCGACCAAACCGGTTCTGGCTCAAGATCCGTTCTTGTGCTTTTCTGGTTTTTCTCTGTAGCACCACTTGTGTTTCCACCGCTCAGAGCCCGACTGGTGCTGCTGCGTCATGATATCACCGTTTACGTTGCTGATTTTTCTCCCCAACGCCGCTCACAACAAAAACAATGGGGGACTGCGTCGGGTCAATGATCGTGTTGCTTTTAATCATTCAAAGACAGATTAAATAGCTACTTCTCAACCCATATACTTTTCTCCAGAGTGCCGTGGTTCATTGTTTATTAATGTGGTTCAGCGGCATTTACCGACCGCTGCAGTGCTGCTCGTCCACCGGAGTTTAGTCTACCGTTAACTCACGGCAGCGGCCGCTAGAAAGTATTCACTGTCTGACTGTCACACAAGCAGCTGATAAATATCCCCCATCCCCATAAGTGAATGTGTTTCAGTATGAATTTTTCTTCCTCCAGAGAAAGTGCCCTTTTCATGGGGTGCTTTATATTCTTTCAATAAATGAATATATATCTATCTACTGCTGTTTGCGCACAGTTTCCCTTTCCAAAAATATATTGATTGAATACAAAATAAATATATCAGGTCGGGAGATTAGACTGTGACGTTCTCTCTACCCTCCCTCCTCCCTCCACGTCTCGCGCACAGCGGTGCGGACAGGCAGTCCCTTCAGACAGACAGGTAGCAGCACCTCCCACCTTTCAGTCCGATGTTATGCTGGCTTTTCTTGGCTTGTTTGAAGGTGAGTGGTGATGAATAAATGACTAAGCTGCCAGTGCCTCGAGTTTACAGCTACTTGGCCAAAAGACAACAACAAATATAGTTAGGCTAACTAATATAGGCTACTAGATAATGGATAAGTTAGCTCAAGGTTTAGCTACAGTAAGGCAATGTATCATCGGCATACAGGCTAATGTACTGTACTTAAGGGGAGACACTACAGGCGAATACAGTAAAATGTGTATCTAATAACATCATCACAATCGCCACATTGATATGCAAATGAGGCGTTAACTAGGCCTAATTAAAATGCGCAAATGTGCATGTAGTTACCAAGGCATTGCAGGTGAAAAGGATAAAAAAAACATAGCACCTCACAACTTCCCCAGATAATAATAATCCATCCATCCATCTTCTCCCGCTTATCCGTGGTCGGGTCGCGGAGGTAGCAGTTCCAGCAGAGAGCCCCAAACTTTCTTTTCCCTGGCCACATCACCCAGCTCTGACTGGGGGATCCCAAGGCGCTCCCAGGCCAGCGAAGAGATATAATCCCTCCACCTGGTCCTAGGTCTACCCCTTGGTCTCTTCCCAGCTGGACGTGCCTGGAACACCTCCCTAGGGAGGCGCCCAGGTGGCATCCTAACTAGGTGCCCGAACCACCTCAACTGGCTCCTTTCGACGCGAAGGAGAAGCGGTTCAACTCCGAGTCCCTCCCGGATGACTGAACTTCTTACCTTATCCCTAAGGGAGACGCTAGCCACCCTGCGGAGAAAACCCATCTCGGCCGCTTGTATCCGCGATCTCGTTCGTTCGGTCATGACCCATCCTTCATGACCATAGGTGAGGGTAGGAACGAAAATGGCCCGGTAGACAGAGAGCTTTTCCTTCTGGCTCAGCTCTCTTTTCGTCACAACGGTGCGGTAAAGCGACTGCAGTACCGCTCCCGCTGCTCCGATTCTCCGGCCCATCTCCCAACCCATTGTTCCCCCACTCAAGAACAAGACCCCGAGATACTTGAACTCCTTCACTTGGGGTAAGGACTCATTCCCTACTTGGAGTGGACAGTCCATCGGTTTCCTGCTGAGAACCATGGCCTCAGATTTGGAGGTGCTGATCCTCATCCCAGCCGCTTCACACTCGGTTGCGAACCGATCCAGTGAGTGCTGAAGGTCGCAGACCGATGAAGCCATCAGAACCACATCATCTGCAAAAAGCAGTGGTGCAATCCTTAGTCCACCGAACTGCAGACCCCCTCCCCCCCGACTACGCCTCGAAAATCCGATCCATGTATATTACAAACAGGATTGGTGACAAAGCGCAGCCCTGGCGGAGGCCAACCCTCACCGGAAATGGGTCAGACTTACTGCCGAGGATCCGGACACAGCTCTCGCTTTGGGAGTACAGAGATTGGATGGCCCTGAGTAGAGATCCCCTCACCCCATACTCCTGCAGCACCTCCCACAGTAACTCCCTGGGAACCCGGTCATACGCCTTCTCCAAGTCTACAAAACACATGTAGACCGGATAAGCGTACTCCCAGGCCCCCTCCAGGATTCTTGCGAGAGTAAAAAGCTGATCCGTTGTTCCACGACCAGGACGGAATCCGCATTGTTCCTCCTCAATCTGAGGTTCGACAATCGGCCTGACCCTCCTTTCGAGTACCTTAGAGTAAACTTTCCCGGGGAGGCTGAGTAGTGTGATGCCTCTGTAATTGGCACACACCCTCTGGTCCCCCTTTTTGAAAAGGGGAACCACCACCCCGGTCTGCCACTCCTTCGGTACTGTTTCCGACTTCCACGCAACATTGATGAGACGTGTCAACCATGACAGTCCCTCAACACCCAGAGCCTTCAGCATTTCTGGGCGGATATCATCCACCCCCGGGGCTTTGCCACTGTGGAGTTGTTTGACTACATCAGCGACCTCCCCCCGGGAGATTGGTGTTGATCCCCCGTCATACTCCAGCTCTGCCTCTAACATAGAGGGCGGAGTTGTCGGGTTCAGGAGTTCCTCAAAGTGTTCCTTCCAACGCCCCAACACTCCATCAGTTGAGGTCAACAACGTCCCATCCTTACTGTACACAGCTTGGATGGTTCCCTGCTTCCCCCTCCTGAGGTGTCGGACAGTTTTCCAGAACAACTTTGGTGCCGCCCGAAAGTCCTTTTCCATGTCTTCTCCGAACTTCTCCCACACCCACTGCTTTGCCTCGGCCACGGCTGAGGCTGCTGCCCTTCGGGCCTGTCGGTACCTTGCAACTGCCTCGGAGTCCCCCGGGATAACAAATCCCTGAAGGCCTCCTTCTTCAGTCGAACGGCTTCCCTGACCACCGGTGTCCACCAGGAGGTTCGAGGGTTACCGCCCCTTGAGGCACCTAAGACCTTGAGACCACAGCTCCCCGCCGCGGCTTCGGCAATAGAGGCTTTGAACACCGACCACTCTGGTTCAATGTCCCCAACCTCCACAGGAATGCCCGAAAAGCTCCGCCGGAGGTGTGAGTTGAAGGCCTCCTGAACTTGGGCCTCCTCCAGACGTTCCCAGTTCACCCGAACTACACATTTGGGCTTACCAGGTCTATCCAGAGGCTTCCCCCGCCACTCGACCCAACTCACCACCAGATGGTGATCAGTTGACAACTCCGCCCCTCTCATACGGCCTCAGGTCCGATGATACGATAACGAAATGTATCATGGACCTTCTGCCTAGGGTCCTCTGGTACCACGTACACTTATGAGCATCCTTATGTTCGAACATGGTGTTTGTTATGGCCAATCCATGACTAGCACAGAAGTCCAGTAACAAACCACCACTCCGGTTCAGATCAGGGGGGCCGTTCCTCCCAATCATGCCCCTCCAAGGGTCTCCATCGTTGCCCACATGTGCGTTGAAGTCTCCCAGCAAGATTAAAGAGTCCCCTTCAGGAGCCCCATACAGGACTCTTTCCAGGGTCTCCAAGAAGGCCGTGTACTCTGAACTGCTGTTTGGTGCATAAGCACACACAACAGTCAGAGTTTTCCCCCCCCATAACCCGCAGGCGTAGGGAGGCGACCCTCTCGTCCACTGGGGTAAACTCCAACAACGAAGCACCCAACCGGGGACTTGTGAGTATCCCCACACCCGCCCGGCGCCTCACACCTTGAGCAACTCCGGAGAAGAATAGAGTCCAACCCCTATCCAGAAGTAAGGTTCCAGAGCCAACGCTGTGCGTAGAGGTGAGCCCAACCAGATCCAACTGGTACCGCTCCACCTCCCGCACAAGCTCCGGCTCCTTCCCCCCCCAGAGAGGTGACGTTCCACGTCCCCAAAGCCAGCTTCTGTCGCCCGGGTCTGGTCCGTCGAGACCCTCTGCTTTCACTGCCACCCTTCTGGCAGCGCACCCGACCCCATCGCTGTTTCCCGTAGGTGGTGGGCCCGCGGGACGGAGAAGCGGAGGTGTTGCCCACGTTGCCTTTTCGGGCTGTGCCCGGCCGGGCTCCGTGGCAAGCCCGGCCACCAGACGCACGCCGACGAGTCCTCCTTCTGGGCCTGGCTCCAGAAGGGGACCCCGGGCTTCCTCCGGGCCGGGTATCCTCACTTCTTGGTTTTTCTTTCATGAGGTCTTTTTGAACCAATCTTAGTCTGGCCCCTTGCCCGAGACCAATTTGCCATGGGAGACCCTACCAGGAACACAAGGTTCCAGACAACACAGCCCCCAGGTTCATCAGGGCACACAAACCTCTCTACCACGGTAAGGTGCTGGTTCTTCAGAGAGGGATAATAATAATAATAATAATGGGTTTCATTTATAAAGAACTTCATATTTGACTTCAAATCCCGAAGTGCTACAAGCAGTGAGCATGAACAGTATAAAAACATTACACAACATGGTAGAATTAATAAAAAGCAATAAAAAACAAACAATAAAAAGAAAAGAAAAGAAAAGAAAAGGGTGGTAATAAATAAAAGGTATTTTTTTGGGTTTTGAGGCCTTCTTTAAAAGCCTCCACGGTCTGTGGTGCCCTCATGTGCTCGGGGGGGGGGGGGGCACTCCACAGACTGGGGGCAGCCGAGCAGAAGGCCCGGTCTCCCATAGTACGGAGCTTGGTCCTGGGGGGTCTGAGGAGGTTGGAGTTGCTGAAGCGGGTGGTCCGCAAGGAGGTATGGGGGTTCCTTGAAGTAGTGTGGGGCATGGATGCACTGGTGGGTGAGGACGGAGACCTTAAATTCGATCCTCAGTTCCACGGGGAGCCAGTGTAGTGATTTAAGGATGGGGGTGATGTGATCATATTTGCGCATCCTCATCAGGATCCTTGCAGCGCTGATCTGAATGTATTGAAGCTTCTGGATGCTTTTGTTAGGGATCCCGATGAGGAGTGCATTGCAGTAGTCCAGCCTGGAGGAGACAAAGGCGTGGACTAGCTTTTCGGCGTCAGACAGAGTGAGTGTGGGGCGGAGTTTGGCGATGTTCCTGAGGTGATAGAAGGAGTTCTTGCACAGCTGTTTAATGTGAGCCTCAAAGGTCAGATGGGCATCCATTTTCACACCCAGGTTGGTGACTGTTGAGGAGAGGGTAATGTCCTGGCCGGAGAAGGTGATGGTTGTGATGGTGGATGACCGAACCCGGTGTGGGGTGCCAACTACAATGGCTTCGATCTTGGAGCTGTTGAGTTTCAGGAAGTTCTGCTTCATCCATGCCTGTATCTCCTCCAGGCAGGCAGTGAGTGTGGGTGAAGGCAGGGCTGCAGAGGAGGTAGGGTTGATCCTGAGGTACAGTTGGGTGTCATCAGCGTAACAATGGAATGATACTCCATATCGGCTGATGATAGAGCTAAGGGGGAGCATGTAGAGAGTGAAAATGGTGGGGCCGAGAACTGATCCTTGAGGGACACCATGGTGACGTCGTGGGAGATAGTTACTTACGTTAAGTCAATATTTCCCCTGAAATGTTGTGTTTCAATGCAGATTAGCTTTATATCTATAGATGAATTCAGACAGGGTAGTAAAACACCATTTATATGTGTTTTTTTGAGGTTTTCTTTCCATTAGAGTGAAAGAAAACATGGAAGCAAAATAGACCAAAAATACTAAATACTAAATAAGACCATTGTCTCTGTGTTAACTGATTATTTTGTAGAATTCTGTTGAGTATTAAACAATTGCGTGAGTGTGAGGGTATTAAAATAAATTGGTCAGTCAGTCAGAGACGTGCAACTATATTTAACTTTTAGTTTTACATTTGTCTTTTATAAATGATTATGGGAAGTGCCCTTTTTCTCACTTGAGCTCCTGCCCCCCAAAATGTCTGTGCACGTCCCTGACACTAAGCCTGACTTTATAAAGTGTGTTTTTTTAATAAGTATGTGGTTGCGTTCTAGTCACTTTGCTCAGCGCTACTGCTTGTTAAAACTTTATTTGCTGTACTCGCCATTAACTCTTATTGCTCAGGTTAATCTCGCCCCCCTCCGACGTAAGCGTGAAGTATTGGTTCTTGGTTCTTGCTGGGCAGCCGAGTGGGGTCAGCTAAGAACCAGTTTTCGGTGCTTAGAGCCGGCTCCGCTGCGGTATGAACAGGAAGAACCAGAGCTTAATCAGGCTCTAGCCCAGAACCGGCCCTGGAACCAACACAGTCTCAGTCCCTGATAGTCCAATAGCGACGCTTGGTCAGGATCCTTCGGCGTGCAGTTGTGACGCGCCGAGTCTCCTTCAGCTTCATAAACGGACGCAAAGAGCTTTCAACTGATTGCAATGTATTCCCATCGGCGGCGGTATTTGACGCTTAGGGAATCCATATCGGTGGCACTTAAAGGCAATGTGAGCGTCCATTCCCATTAGATAACGGAGCATTTTACACCGAAGTAAGTATTCTCCTAACTGTCGATTGATTTTACAGTGATATCTGGGGCCTATACTACGAAGCAGGATTTCCGCTTAGCCGGCTAACTTCAGGGAAAACTCCGGCTTTCCGGTCTTATGAAGCTGGTTCTCTTTTTAGCAGGCTAGATCTCCATGGTAACTTATGCTGAGCGGCTAACCTGCCCCGGAGCAGGTTAGGTTGCAGGCTAAAGTGAAAGCACTGCCTGTTAACCAATCAGAGCTCAGTGTGCAGAGTTTAAAGCGATCAAGTCATATTACAGGAGAAAGGAAATACAGTTTAAACTGCCGTTGCAGGAAAGACGGCCGGCAAAAATCACAGACTGTGTGAACGTGAACATTAATTATAGAATATCACCTCCCATCTTCAGAGCAATCTGACTATTATAACATTAGCGTTAAGAAAGCTTAATTAAATATCTGCCACAACATAAGTAACCGGATCAAAGTAGCAGTATACAGTCCGCGGCATATCACATCATAATGTATCATATATTTCCTTATCTGAGTCAGCTTCTTGAGCCGTATCTGGCCGTGCAACACTCACAGTGTCACATACTGTATGTAGAAGTATTATTTTAAGCAACACATCAAGTTGACGAAACACTCGAGTCAAATGTAATTAAAGATCCACTCGTGTCTTAGATGGGGCAGTGATATCATAAACCTGTTAATGTACGCATTCAAACACTTTTTCTTTTACCAGCTGTATTCACCTTGCAGGTGCAGCTATGTGGCTTTTATCCTGGATAAAGTGTTTGAGTCATGGATGTTTAACGTTTAATGTCTTCATATTTGTCTAATTATATAGTTGACTTTTGATTCAGGAAGTATGACGCTGCGCTGTCAGTACGCTTCTCCATGTTTGTGCTTGGTCGAATGCTCCGAATACCACCCCTCTCATGTGAACGCGCACCTAACTAGATAGGGCACGGCTGGCTTGAGCGATCCACTTGATAACCCGTGTCGTAGTACCGTTTAGCGAGAGTGCGTATGTTTTGGATTAGGCCAACCGGCTAACTCAAACATATCCAGGTTAGGTTGAACCAGCTTCGTAGTACAGGCCTCCGCACTACTCATCAACTCAAAAACACCAGATTATCCTTGTTAATTACACAACATTGATTGGTTTAAATAGTGTACAATGCTTTTGTATTTTCCCCCTTCGATTCGGAGAAACAAATATTTTTTCTGAGTTTAGGATTGCCGAAGACACTACACTACCCATAATCCTCAACTCTCGTTTGAGACTACACCATGCGCTTTGCTCGACAAACCTCTGATTAGTTCTCAAGCTCTGTGATTGCTTGACCTCCAACTGTATTCCATATGAAAAAAAACGTAAAAGATTAAATCATACTTTATTCAGCAGTGCTTGCTTAACTGATTGAAATTCATCACATGAATGCATTGTAATAAATGGTTCGGCTGGATTAAATATTATACATCTGTCGTAGTTCTTTATTTATCTACAGAGATCGGGCCTCAGAATAGACCGGAAACTATTCTTTTACTGTTCTGTTTTCATTTCACAATAATGTTAGTAGTAATAATTTGCTTTGATATTATTATTTTGTATTAACTAGACAGCTGCATCATGTTAAGACCATCTTTTCTGTGTTGCTGTGGGTCTTTTCCATCGCTTTTGTGTTGCAAATATCAAAACAATTTCATGTGTGGATAACAAAAATATCCGTCGTAAACTAAACCGGAAACAGCAGTATATTTGATTGTGTTAACACTGTAAACTTGACAGCTTTTTAATGTTTTTAACCCAAACCACCTACTGGTTAAAGCACATTATTACACGTTTAGAGTAATTGCAATGCAGGTAGATTGTGTTTTTAATTATTGTTTTAAAATGCCTTTTTCTTAATGTCTTTCATTTTTGTAAATCACTTTGAATTGCCTTGTGCTGTATAAATAAACTTGCCTTGCCTTTATAAGGTCTGCTGCATGTTTTGTTGAATGTGTTATATTTGATGAAAACATTTAAATACCGGTTTGGTGGAAAAGGGGCAACAGACAGGAAGTAGGAACAGACATGACACAAGAAGAGGAAACCTTTCAAAAATAAAACAAGTATAAGCTAAAGATCTTGTGCTGTGCCTCAATTTGGATACTTCTCTTTTTACAGTGCATGTCCTACACTGTAAACACTTATGCAGTGCGTGCATTTTGACAAGGGTAACATTGTCTCAAATTGCATATGGCCACTGTCAACTAGCTAGCTAGCTAGCTAGCAATGATTGTTCAAACTGTTACAGACTGCTCAATTAAACCAAGAAAACTTAAAGTGGCTTCTTATCGGCATCAGTGTAGTGGTACGTAACTTAAATAATGAAAAACAAAAACAAATGGATACATTTTATTTGTATAGAGCGGTGTTTACCGGTGCAAACGCAATAGCGGCTGTCGTTTAACTTCTGCTACATAACCAACAACTGAATTTCCCTAAGGGGATCAATAAAGGTCTATCTTATCTTAACTCATTTTATCTGAACTGTTTGACCATTATGAGAGCACCATCTGGGTAGTTGTGCATTTGGCAATCATTCACATTGGGACGCACCTTGAGACACAGCACAAGGATTATGAGTTTTCCTGTCTCTGCTTAATGTAGGCGCTCACTGCTGAGACTGCTCCCTATGTCAAACTTTATGCTCAACTTTATTCTACATGACTGCAGATGATAACAAACTCCTGTACATGGTCACTGCCCTTAACACTTCCCACACATGCCGAACTGTAATCCATACACTGGAGAATACCGAAGAGAGCACTTGACCTCAGAGCAGCAGCTGAATCTGATCCATGTGCACTGACATATGCTGAACAATGAATAACCATTGCTCAAGAGCAGCCCTCTTTCCAAAAAACAGTAGTAAAGGGTGTGACCGACATTCCTTACAATACGAATCTGGACGGTGCTGGACAGTGGAAAATATTTCCATTTTTCCCAGCAGAAAAAAAGAAGCGTTTGAGATTTTTACACAAAAAAAGAGGAAAATATGAATCATGTGCTCTGCACTGTTTTTCCCATGTCAAAATATTATAACATTTACAAGACCTAAAAAAAAGTTATTGCTCGCAACACATTTTATGAAAGAGCGTGATAAAACATGATGGACGCCAGGGAGAACAACTGTTCAGCATTACAATAAATGTTTGTGTGTGTGTGTGTGTGTGTGTGTGTGTGTGTTGTGATGGAGAAAGGGAGGCATAGTGGAACAGTCCATGAAATTGAAGCAATATGATCAATCAGTTTTTAAATCGGGCCAGTTCCCAACCTGACCACTCACCCAGATCCCTTAATGTGCTACAGACATGGGTAGCGATAGTCTGCACAAGTCCTGTACAATGTTAAGCTGGTGCTACATTTTCCATAACAATATAACAGGATAACTGAGGTAAAGCTGCTGACCTCTTAAATCAGAACACCTTGGGAACACTGGGTCAAGCTATTATTTAGAAAGCACTTATAATTAACATCCTTTCCAACATGTACACACAATGCATTGGAATACACATTTGAATAATAACACCGGGGGTTCTTATTTGGCGACTTGGGGGGGGGAGCCAAACAGCAATGATGGGAGGCCTTGTGCTGACAACAGCCAATGGGTTAGGAGTTGACTCCAGACACAAAGCTTGGTTAAGATTGCTTTCAACCAAAAGAAGACATGATTTAAGTTGGTTAAGCCACTCAGAAAATGTTTAATTCAGAGTATTATAGTGGTGCAGTGATTTTTTTTGTAGGCCGACCCAGATGTAAGCATTGCAAGGGCTTTTGCGACAAAAAGACAATGGTATTTTTCCATTGGATCTTGGAAAATTGCAGAAAATAATCTTGTTTTGTTCAGCAGTATATGCTACTCAAATGACACCACTTTTAAAAATGGTGGAGCATAAATGCAATTGCCAGAATTACAAAGCCAATGTTATGCTGCGTTCACACCGGACGCGATGCGAGGTATGGGGGCGGTGCGATTACATGTAAAGTCAATGCAAAGATGCGGACCGACGCAAATTCGCTCAGACGGCAAGCATGAAGTGGTTGATGCGAATGTCGCGGCGATTGGAGGGGGCTGCGACAACAGCTCGAGTTCAATTTGTTCAACTCGAGCGTCAAATTCCCGTGACGCGATCTCGCAGTAGCTAATCAGCGGTGAGGATCTCAGCCTGCCGTCACTGACGTAGAACCACAAAACCAAAACATCTGCCGTTAGCTGTTAGCACTCAGAGCTCACAGCTCCTCATATCTGTTCAGAAACTAGACAAAAGTTAAACAAGTACAAACCACAGACTGTCTGTGTCATGGTGAATACTGTCGCTGGTTTATTTATGTCTGTAGGCCGTTGTTGTGAGTGTGGGCAGTCGGAGCATATACTGCGTTAGGTTAGCCAATCTCCATTCAGAAAACACGCATTTTAAAAGGTTTTTCGCCTGCCGTCTGTCTGCAGACTTGTCAAGCATTAATTCATGTTTTTTACTTACTGGTATCAGTATGTTGTTGCTTCGGCATAATTTAGAAACGTGTATTACAATTTAATCAGGGTAAAATATGTTCATTTTGTTGTAGTTGTAACACTACAACTACAACAACAACTACAGCCAACTACTTAAAGAATCACTCATGACACGACAAAGTGGAGTGCCGTCTGTGAGGGAAATAAATGGGGCTCAGAGCCTCGAGATACTGAAATCTGTATTTTTTAAATCTTTTTTTCCTTCTAATTTGTTATTCTTTTCAAAATAACACACTGTTATTTACTCACCAATAACACACAATTATCCTTGTTTTTATTTATTGGTTTATTTCCATAATCTCTGGGTTTTTTGCCGTCCGTCAGGAAATGATTTTCAAAATAAAGATTTCCGGAAACAGACGTAGGCCTGTAAGAGACATTTCGAGCATTTTCGAGTTTAGGATGCTGAACACACTACACTACCCATAATCCCCAGCTATCGTTTAGGACTACTGTCCCCGTGATTAATCTTCAACCTCTGTGATTGGATGTTGGAGTGGCAGTGCGCCAAGGTTACGTCGAGCGTTAAACAGCTGTTTGAAATGGAACAAAACCACGCCAGACTATCCAAAACTGGAATCGAACACCCCCCCAGAACTACACATGCTGGCTATTGTGTTTCGCAAAATGTTCTATGGGACATATCTACTGAACGTTTTCGTTTTCCCCACAATTAGAAGTTGCCAGTATTAAACACATTGGTGTTATCAAATGTAAAACATATAATTCATAAATGGGTGAAAATCGCTTGTGTCCATAATACGCAGCATTAATATATACCCACATGACAGCTCATTGTTACTTTGTAATTCTACTCCACTACAATTCAGAGGTTAACCTGGTATTTTTACTTCACTACATTTATTTTAGTTACTTTGCAGATTCTGATTAATGATGTGAAATATAAACAACCCTTAAATCAGTCTTTAGTTACACCTGAGTAAAATTCAGGGAAGGTGATTGTCAAGTGCCAACAATCAGGAGAGATATTTGATAGTTGGTGCTTGAGAAGACTAAACATTTATCTGCAATTGACATGAATGGAAATGAGTAATAAAGTATATTCATTACTCCTTATTCTCTACTAATGGTTAATTAAAGACTGTATATTATGGCTATTTTGCACATCCCTTTCAAGATTTCAAGATTTTCTACTACGGTGTAGTTATGCAATGAATGAAAATCTTGGGTCACAGGTTCCTCAACAGGTTATGTGTGTATACCTCCACCATTAAACTGTCATATTCTGCACATTTCTTATACTATCTACATACATAAGAGTATAATTCATATGTATAATATCAGTTAAAATAAGTGCTTCAACATAGTTAACATAGCAGGAAAGCAATATATTAGACGTTAAGTACTTTGTCAGGCTTAATATTTATCTGTAGATAGATATCCCCAAAGTTTTTTTCTTATTTAAAAGAAGACCTTAATCTAAAGTATTATTTAATGTTTAAATAAAGGTTAATTCGTTTTTCTGTTTTGCACCTCCTCCTATTAATATCTTTGTACATCCTGCACTAAATTGTAGAGATCACTTATAGTATCTTCTTGATTTTTTATATTCTATATTTCTATCATTGACCCTCTACTTTCCCCCTATGAAAGTATGTACTCTTAATATTTTTTTCATCAAATATAATACATAAAAACAATAATTCAATAACGTGCTTTAACCACTAGGCGGTGCACACAAGGTACACACAGCCATAATAACTTTGTAGTATTAGTGTAGGACACTTATGTATGTACAACATCTGAAGATTCATGTTTTCACATCATTTTACAGCATATTGCTATATTATTTCAGACTCAGTATTTACATTCTTATATTCACAGAAAATCAGTAATATCTTTAAAAATTACAAGTCCTTTTATATCAGCTGTGCACCGTTATGGTGTAAATATAACCTATCTATGAATTAGATCAAATGTAAAAGTCAGCCGAATTAGTGTTGATACTGCAAGGAGACGTATTGTGTGAAGAGAAATTGATGATGTTGTTTAATTGTTGATATATTTATTATCCACATCAAGTATTCAGTTTCGGCGGCATTGCTTCCAGTTTTTCCAAAGGTCTTATCATCAGGCCTCTATAAATAAAGAACTACGGCAGATATGTAATATGTAATGCAGCCGAACCGTGTATTACAATGCCGTTATGTGATGACTTTCAAAGAGAAATGCAAGAACACTCGGAATTAAGTATTATTTGATTATTTTTTAATGTTTTTCCGATTTCATATCATATAAACACCAAATCCCAACATGCATTGCGGCTAAAACATCCAATCAGCGATCTTAAACCATAGCTGAGGATCTTGGGTAATCACTCGAAATGTTTCCGTCTGTTTAGTGTAGTGTGTTCAGAATCCTAAACTCGAAAATGCTCGAAATGTCCCTTACAGGCCTACGTCTGTTTCCGGAAATCTTTATTTTGAAATTCATTTCCTGACGGACGGCAACAAACCCAGAGATTATGGAAATAAACCAATAAATAAAAACAAGGATAATTGTGTGTTATTGGTGAGTAAATAACAGTGTGTTATTTTGAAAAGAATAACAAATTAGAAGGAAAAAAAGATTTAAAAAATACAGATTTCAGTATCCTGAGGCTCTGAGCCCCATTTATTTCCCTCACAGATGGCAACAGAAGTCCGAAATTATACGATTTTAAATAAAAGCAATAATTGTGGCTTGATATTGAGTAAGAACATGTTTTTATGAACCACACAGCTTCCGGTCTTCCACGACCCGACCGGAGAAAAAGACGTGTTGCAGGCACGAAACACATTACCAGTAGAAATACATTGCTTTTAAAGTCGTTCTGTGTGACACGAAAAAAAAAGGGGATAATCGTGTTGGTGAACACGAATCAATAGATTAAATGTCGTGACTATAACACGAAATGCCGTGAGACTGGGTTGTCATGTCACCACCACTAAGCTAAAGGCGGCACATTTTCAGCGTGATCAAGTTAATAGTCTAATTTAGATCATTGTTAGCCACCATTGCTTTTGTGACACTAAAAAGTTCAGACAATTATTTGTATGTCTATTCAGCTTGTGTTAACCACATACCTGTGTTCAGGCATTAACCAAAAACATCCGGATGTGCTAACTGCTAACTCATATCTGGGTTTTAGGACTCATTTCTCATTTCTGATCACTCATTTCTGCACCACTCTATTGTGGATGGTTTTACCTGATAACCACTTCTGTCCATTTGGAACCGGATACAGAACTGGAACAGGAGGAGTTCTCCACCTGCTTGTCGTTTCAAGGACTGCTGCACTTTATCAAATCCACACCATGGGTTCGCTGATGTTGATCACATTTCTATCATAAACCGTACAAGTTCCAATAATTCCTCGGCCTGTTCTTTATGATTGTCACAGACTTCCCTGTTAACCCGAGGATTCTGATTCGCGAATGCATGTAATCCTTGGTACAACTTCATCAACATATGTCAATCTACCCAATGACAATTTCCGTATTTTTTGTCAATGATATTGTCCTTAAACACATACCACCCCGTAGTGCAGAAAGCAGCATTAAAGTGGGGCTGATACTGATTGTTGAGACCAGAGCTGAATTTTTCTCGTCATCGGCGGTGAGTTGCTGCTAATAGGCATGCAGAAGCAGAACTGAGACGTGATCTCAGTTGGCTTTGTTAAACTCCCCAGGCACAGTGAAAGCAGCCCTGTGAGGTCTTGGTGCTGTACTTAACTCAGTACAGCTCGTCAAAGGCTGGGTTGTCGTCTGGTGGAAAACACTGCAGTAAAAAAGTCTGGTTTAAACTCGCTCAGGAGATAATGAAGACGGCATCGTAGAGTCGTAGAGATCTCAAAGTGTAAGCACCACTTGTGGTTGATCAAGCATGATTACTGACTGCAAATCTATCATGATGCTCCATTTCTTTTTTTTCGAAAGTTTGCTGTCCTCGAACTGGACAACCCTGTTTGTGCTCACCGCCATCTATGCTATTGACATGTGAAATCCCATGCTGGACTATAAATCCAACAGAATTTATGGTGAGAAATCAGCAAAACCAGCAACCCTTTTGCAAAACCTGACGCTGAAACTGGAAATGTGTCCTGACGCTGGGTTTATGACCCTGGGGTTGTTACAATTGAGAGGTTTAACCGTAAAGGCACCTTGTATGTTCAGAAAGTGATGACCACTCATCAGAATCTAGTATTATTTGTGCACGTTTTGTCTAAACTTGCCTTCAGACCAAGGTCACCATGTTGTTGATGTTGTGATTAGGAATTTGTGAAGTGGGTATCTTTGGGCCACATTTAGGGTCCCCAATGGTCGACCAATCTTAACCAAAAAAAAATCAACGGTGATCCTACCATTAGCTTTCACATCTGCTGCGCTGAACCGCTAGCTGATACACACTCTTGTGTTCGAACTAACACACTGTACAACAGAGAACAACGTGAAATACTTTCGAAGCAATAAAAATCTCTTCTTCACCACCAGCAGCAGTTAGGAGGCTTAAACCCGGAGCCAATAGTTAATGCATGAATGCATTAATCGTGTGTGTGTGTGTGTGCATGTGGAATAGCTCACCTGCACACTGCCCTAAATTTGTCCAAATCAAAAGCAGCTCCAACCACAAATAGTTCCACTGTGAGTCAACAGTGTGTTGGTTTCTACGAACAACCACCCTCTGTGGTTTCATAGGATCATTAAATTACACATTCCTTTATAGTCCTCTGGCTCCGACCCAAAGGCAAGTGCTAAAATGAATCGAGCATATTGTTTTAAGGTGAGGAGCATTACTGGCACTTAGAGAGGAAAACAAACAAGATGATCAGGAGGAAGGAGAGACAGATGGAGACAGAGGGAGAGAACAGAGAGAGAGATGGAGCGTTGGCGTCATGTGTTCTCTGTTCAGCTCTAATCATGTCCTGCTGTTTGAGAGCGGCTCAAACTAACTAGCACCCCGAACAACAAATAAGATCAGATGAGATCAAACGTAATTAATGCTCATGGCTACGTTGAGTCATTGCAACAGCAAAGCATTTAATGACAAAGAATGCCAAATGTAAATACAACCCTAACCCTGACATGGCAAAGGGGGAATTGAAATATTTACTGTGCTCCTCGGTAAATTAACTCATCGTTGCGGGCGGCTTTTTATCAGGAAATTATGTGATAAGGTATGTAATAGATACGAAAAATGTTCAGGCCAAAGCCAAGTGTCAAAGCCAAAAGCCTCCACAGGGGAGAGTAGAAGGGATGTGCGGGTGAAAGATCTGCAGCAGTGGAAAATCCTACTCCTTCCCCCTGACCCTGAAGGACCCCGGACCGGGCTCTGGCCTGTGGTTAGGTTACAGAAAAGTTACGATAGAAGATGGTCTATTTAGAGAAGATATGCTTAGAATTCTATTGTGAATTTATTTGTCAGTTTACAATCACATGTTTGGTATCGTTGGACAATACAAGTTCCAAAGCTTTCTAAAGTTACTTAACCTGTTAAGCCCTGGGCCTATTTTTCAGGCCTCAGGCTCGAAAATGACATGCCCAGAATGAATGACTATATCTTCACTTCTAAAAGGGGTATATGAATAATCTTGACTCTCCTCCTGTCACCCAGGGGGAGGGCTGTGGCTATGGTTGATTGCAAACTAAGAGCTATGAGATTGTAATGCAAAAATCATAATGTAAACTGTGTCTGCATGTGAACGACAAACGCTGCAAGCACTGCGCTCACAGTTATTTCTTACTGTATATGATTCATTTCCCACTTGTATTGCTTTCATAGAAAAAACAAGAGGAATTATCCGACAGTAACTAGAGGGGAGTCTCCTTTAGTCATCTCACTATTTAATGCATCAAAAGTACCATCTGTATTGGTTTTCAAAAAAAGAGCTCCAGCATTATATATCATAATATGACTGTTATATGAGAATAATCATCAAATGTATGCCCTGCAGCGGAAAGCACATTAAACACGTCAAATATGATGAAAAAAGATGATTCCAGCTTCAGTCAACTGCCCTAACTGAATTGAACTGATTTCCACAGGTATGGGCCGTTACAATGGGTTTATAAAGAGAACAGGATACAGCGCTGGAGGCCACGTTCATGCCTGTGAACGTTTCTCAATGAAGCCAAATTGGCCTTATTCTCGAGAACAACAAATCCAGAATTATCCGTGCTCTTGGGTCTATAGTGCATGCAAATTGCGTTTTCCTTAAGCCCCGCCTCCAATCCGATGCGGCACAGCTGATCTGGGCTCAGAACTAATGAGGTTTCTACAGATGGAAAAAATAAAGTGTACTTGTGGTGGTTCCATATACATTTGACAAGAAATGGCAACCATTTCTAACATATGTGAAAACGCTAATACTGTATGCTCTTCTGTAACTGATTCTTATTCAAACCAAATTAGGAAACAGATTTGCTAAAGACAACTGTGACCAACATGTACCTCTCACATGACTGTATGGGCGTTCACTTTATGTTAGAATCAAAAGTTCTGTTTATATCGTTTTTAATGTTGTTATCATTATGTCTGTATTATTTTGTCTATTGATTTTCATTATGTATATTTTATAATGTTTATATTTTTAGGAAAGACGATAGGGCCACATGTAAACTTTCTTTAAGATCTGACCAAAAGTGATTCAAAGTCAGAATTCAATTCAAGGGACAAATTAATGTGAATGTGTTCAATTTTGGTCAGATCTCAAAACAATGTTGACCCGACCCTTATATGGCCCTTATCGTCTTCCGTAGATATTTCTCCCCTCCGTTTTTTGTTTCTTATTGTATTCTAACAGTTTGCATTTTGAATTAGCACGGGATGGATTACAAAGTTGTTGATGAAAAAGGAACATAATATCACGTTTCTGAATAATTCAGACCTTCCATTCTCCACCTGTCCCCCTGACGCCCTCTGACCTCTTCCCCCAGCAATACTGCTCCCCTGTGTTTCATTCCCAAATGTCCTCTACATTAGTTATACAAGATTGTCAATGTTGCGTTGTGTCGTGATTTCCAGAATATTCATCACACCACAGGGTTACGGTGGCAAAGAGATACCACACACAGACACAACTGTGATTGGTCAGCCTACATGTCTCTGGTGGTAGTGCGCAGTGGTGTGCAGATAACATGAAGCAGGTTGAAACAATGCTCAGTCATCTTGTGCTTTACTCAAACACACTTCTCTTCAAAGCTGCAAAACATCCGCCAGGAGAACGACAGAACTCTTCAGTAATTAAACAAAGAGAGGAAATCTAACTTACTGTGAGGACTTTACATATTCTAAGCGTGATAAGGTCTGAATACATTACCATAAGCTAAAGGAAGTATTAGTAACTACTCTGTGGTGAGTTCAAGTGATGATGATTCATGTGAAGATCGTGTTAATTTGAAAAATCCAGGAGGATGTTGACTTGTTTTGTCCTTTTTTTTCTCCAGAATCTGTACAATTAAGGTGAAGAGTACAGTAAAGTTAGCACAACCCAAAGAGTCACCATGGCAACATTCAAGGGAAATGAGTCAGGTTGAAATAAAGAACTTTCCCTATCGAGAGTAAGGCAGTAGCTCAGTCTGTAGGGACTTAGCTCGGTGACAGAAGGGGAGCCGGTTCAAGTCCCAATCGGACCAAAATACAGATTGTGGTTAACTAGAGAAGTTCACCTCCTGGGCACTCCTCAGGGGCCCTTAAGCAAGGCACTGAACCCCCGACTGCTCACAGGCACTCGATGACTGGTAGGCCTTCACTCTGCCGCCATTCCTGGTCCTGTTTGTGAATGTGTGTTCATCAAAAACTATGTGTCTAATGTAGAAAACACAAAGGTAAAGCCTGATTAATAAACATATATTATCACACAGGTTTATGTCCCATTTTGCTCAACATAACTATGAAACACAACATCCAATAGAAGGAAGGTTCATGTTACCCAGAATTAAATCAAATATGAAACAGATAACAGTAATTTACAGAGCCATGGTCAGCTGGAAGTCATTGCCGGTTCATATCATTCAGGAAAATTCCCCGAGTACATTTCAAAAGTTTGCTTAAAGAGGACCTATCATGCAAAAATAAAAATAAAACCCTCTCTCTTTTCCTCCGTACCCAAATCTTTTAAAAACGGGTGTACAACGAGCGGATACATATTCAATCTGAACTGACGTCAAATCGGCAGCGGACCCACAGAAAGTTGCTATCAGAAACAATGCCTGACGTGTTTTGGACGTAATCTCGTCTTTGTTTACATTAGCAAGCCTCGCTAACACTGAGAGCTAACCTGTACTGAAGAGCACATGTGTTTAAAAAGCAGGAAATAAAAAAAGGAACTCACCTTGTGATAAACCTACAAGAGAAAAAGCATTTGAGCTCCATACTGTTTCAGAAATAATCGTTGATGTGGTTTAGAACAGGATGGTGTTTTATCACAGCAGAATTTAACTTTATCTCCAGTAGAATTCTGATCAGGCATTAGCTCCGCCGTTTTTGTTTTTCAAGCTAAGGACCCAAAATCTGCGTTTCTCTAACAGGGCTGCAAAAGAGGGGTTTGAGCAGTATGAGGCATGGCGACAATGGGTGATCTGCAAAAAACTTAACAGACATGTTTTGTATAGGTATGGCCCTACAATATCTTTTTCCAATATAGCATAATAGGTCCACTTTAAAAATCATCCCCATATCATACAGTTGTCAAACTCAAATACACAGTGGGCCAAAATAATAAAATGGGTACTAGTCGAGGGCCGGACTGGTTCAATGTTTATTGCAAAACATATTGAAATGAACTTATTGCACATATTAAACCTGGAACTAACAAAGCTTAAATTATTGCCTATAAAAACAACATTAAACATTAAATAATCAGTTGCATTCATTTCTTATGGCTCGATCTGCAGCTTTTCTGGAGTCATTTCTTATGATTACATTTTTCCACAGGCCAACAACAGCTTCAAAAAAACAATTCCCCTCAAAGAAAAAAACAAACATGCCCTGCTGTCGCAAGAAAAAAAAGTGCAAGAGGAAACATCCATGTAAACTCAGTTTGCTGCTCTGTGATGCTAGTTCAGATACTTGGCATCTCATCTTGGGTGAAAGGTCATCAATGTTTGGGCTCAGGCTCTGAGCTGAGGAGATCCTCAGGATGGAGTGAAGGTGTGTGTGCAATATACCGGCGGGCCAGATCTAATAGTAATTAGAAATTATCCTGCGGACCGAAATTAAATCCACCACGGGCCGGATTTGGCCCCCGGGCCTTGAGTTTGACACATGTGTCATACAGTATAATGGAACTATGTCAGTGGATATGTATAGTTATTGTATTATTTATGTTTGGCTTAATGATGGTTAAAATAGGATGATCATTTTCTTTTTCCCTTCATATTGAATTGTGAATTGCATCAAATTACGAGTTGTTATTTTTTTGATGTATGACTGTGTGTGACGACCCCAGGAGCTAATGCTCATGCTAGTGCTAATAGGGATCCTAATAAAGAACAACAAGTATTTATTTATTTCTTTAATCCGTTTTATGAAGAATGAATCTAGTTTTAGGAACAGCTTGGGTAAACTGTGTAGTAAAGTATTTTTGTTGTTTTTGTGTTTTAGGCTAGTGACTTTCAGTCGACATGTACTCGTATACTTTCACAGTGTGGATGTGTCTCGGGGGGGGTCAATGGGCGTCTTACAATCGGAGTGTCAGTGGATCAATCCCCAGGCAATGTGCACAGGATACTTAACCCCAAATTGCTCTCTGCACCGGTATTGAAATGTATCCAAGACGATTTGGATAAAATCGTCATCTAAATAGAGAAAATACGTACTCCTCCATCTCTTGATTAAAAGGACTATGCTGGTAACAAATGGGCTAAATGTAATGGATCCCACATTTTGTGTTAAACAGGAACAACCTAATACAGAGGGGGTGGACCCCGTGATCGCTGTGGTCTACATTTAATGTGCCCTGCAATAAATACAGAATGTTTGAGTCTGAGAGGTGCTCACTTTTTTGTGTGTTTTAAAAAAATCAAACCTATCAATCAATCAATCAATCAATCAATCAATCCCAATCAATCAATCAATCAATCAATGTTTATTTATATAGCCCAATATCACAAATGTTACATTTGTCTCAGTGGACTTCACAGTTTGTACAGAATATCAGTATGACAATACGACACCCTCTGTCCTTAAACCCTCTGTCCTTAGACCCTCACATCGTACAAGGAAAAACTTCCAGAGAAACCCAACAGTTTAAAGGGGGACATGGGAGAAACCTCAGGGAGAGCAACAGAGGAGGGATCCCTCTCCCAGGACGGACAGACGTGCAATAGATGCCGTGTGTAAAAAAAAATAATACATTTGCAACATAGGTAGTCCAAATGTTTGGAAATGCATGTGTGTATAATAGGAAGAAGAAGCCACGAGGACATCCATCCAGGACTTATGATCCAGGACCACAGCAACAGCCACGACTCAAGATCCAGGGCTCGCGACCCAGGACACAGGACTGCAGCAACAGGATCATCCATGACTCCGGATCCCGGCGTATATAGACACCAAAAAGAAAGAAATTTGGGGAAGCTGGGTTATTCGGAACATGAGAGTACACAGGTACAGACAGAGAGAAGGAAGAAGTAAGATGTCCCCCGACAAACTAAGCCTATATCAGCAAAACTAGGGGCTGAATCTAATCAGCCCTAACTATAAGCTTTATCAAAAAGGAAGGTCTTAAGCGCACTCTTAAAAACGGATAGGCTGTCTGCCGTCCGAACACAAACTGGAAGCTGATTCCACAAATGTGGAGCTTGATAATCCTTACTGTGTGGTTGCCTGCATCAGCTCATGGCTCCAAACTTTAAATGTTCTTAAGGCATGCAGCTTTACCATATGTGATGACTAAGATTCCTGTTATAATGAACATCCTTTGTAAATGTAGGGAAGTTGTATGGGACCATCTATAATCTAATTGCCTGCATTTCTACAACTTCCTTTATCCAACTTCATTATTTGGTCCTTATCTTACCATCCTTCATTTCATCAGTTTGCCTTATCATGGTGGTTATACAGTATAATAAACAAGCACACCAAACACATTAAGAGTATGATAATTACCAACCTTTGATTAGGAATTTAAATGTCAGTGTTTCTCCCTCTGAACACCAGGGGGGGCCACTGAACCTGAATTGAGAATCCACTGATTGCTGTAAATGATTCTAAAGTGTCAGTGTGGCAGTGAGAGGAGAGTGTTTCTTGCACATAGAAGTAGGGACATCAGTAAACAGGTAGCAGCTGGTAGTATACAGTGTATCTCTGTGATGTCATATGTCAGCGTCCTGACTGACCTTTTCATCCACTGCCTCCTGCCCTGTGACCTTTGACCTCTTCCAGCTGATGCAGTGAACGTGTCTCCTCATACAGCCCACTACAGTTGAGTACATGTATGAAACACTAAGTCTGAACCCAGATTGGTTGTTGAAGAAGGTCCTTCCTTCCTGCAGACTGTATAAGCAACCCTGGTAGACCACCACACACACAATAACACACATGACATTGTGGTTGTGCAATATGTTAAAATGCAACTACTGGCTGCTTTCTCTTTTTTCACTATACGTAACACCATGTTGTAAGATAACACTGTGCAATATATACTTATATACTAGTAAATAAACTACTTACTGTCATCCTGCAGCTACTCCAACTTGATTCACTTCCTCTTTTTACTTTTAATTTTTTTTTTAAATGTGATCAAATGAAATAAAAAATGGTATTAATGTGTGCTTGCCACTACTAAAAACTGGTATGTCATTATTGTCTCTTTGATGTAACTATGGAGGATTTAACAATTTCTTATCCTTTATTTAAATAAAAGGTCGTACCGTTAAAAACACGTGGCGTTGAGGCTGGGCTGGCAGATGTTTCTTCTTGGCTGCTCAGTGTTTGGATGTATGTGAAGTGATGTAAACAGCTGGTACAGTGTGTGTAAGTGACCTCTAAACATCATGTCAGTGGAGGGTCACTGAGCCTCCGTGTGCTGCTACTGTGTGTGTGTGTGTGTGTGTGTGTGTGTGTGTGTGTGTGTGTGTG
The DNA here is from genome assembly GCA_943591055.1 of Gobionotothen gibberifrons. NCBI lineage: Eukaryota > Metazoa > Chordata > Actinopteri > Perciformes > Nototheniidae > Gobionotothen > Gobionotothen gibberifrons. The sequence continues at coordinate 983,828 of CALSBZ010046899.1, read as the reverse complement.
TGTCTGTATGTGTGTGTGTGTGTGTGTGTGTGTGTGTGTGTGTGTGTGTGTGTGTGTGTGTGTGTGTCTACTGCTTCACACAATGTTTACAAGTCATGTCATAGACATCTCCCTCTTTGTCTCTCCTTGTTAAAATCTATATAAACAGATGAATATAATAATGTATATATGTATTATTACAAATGTTCCAAAACACATGCAAATGAAGAAACATCTTCACCAACTTGACAACACATGCGCAGCGTCTACTAAAAGAACAAAACACTGCAACAACAACAAAAACGCTGCAAGAAGCTGAGAACACAGCGAACATGGGGACACTTAAAAGTGACGCACACAGCTGGGACCGGAGCGCTTGGTGACGTTCAGGATTATAAAGTTGGACAACTGTCTCCGGAATCTTACCTTAAAATATAATATCATTGGCTTATTTTAACAATGTGATCTCATTATTGCAACTCTGCTAGCTAGCCACCAGCTGACATAGTGATTTCAAATATACTGACTAAACACTTACAGTCAGGGGCGGACTGGGACTAAAAATCAGCCTGGGACTCTCGACCGGCCCACTTTGGTACCGCCGGCCCACCTCGGTACCGTGAGTAAATACCGCTAGTAAATTGTCAACGGGGGGAGTGCTAGTGCCTTATCCGACCGGCCCACTTCAATACCGGCCCATCGGGATTCGTCCCGAACGTCCCGATGGCCAGTCCGCCACTGCTTACAGTTATGAAACAGGCTAACTCTGCATCAGTGACAGTTGGCCAACTTTATAATCCTGAACTTCACCAAGCACTCCGGTCCCAGCTGTGTGCGTCACTTTTTAGTGTCCCCATGTTCGTTGTGTTTTCAACTTCTTAAGCGTTTTATATTTGCAATGTTTAGTTTATGCAGCAACATTGAGCCTGTTTCGGGAATGTTTACTAAACGCTGCACGTGTTTCCTCAAGTTGGTGAAGATGTTTCGTCATATGTTTCGGCACATTTGTGTTTTTCTATTTGCATTGTTTTTGAAGCTGCAGTATGTTACTCCCGATGGAAGTGTTGGGCCGTTGTAGCGTGTTTGCACCTGTCAAACACGCTACACGCACCATATGCTTTGATGATGATTACCTTTTTTTGTGAATGAGTGACGTCAGGTTAGATGGAGACAACTTTATTTTGCTAAGCAGATTACATTATTATTTTTGTATTTAAAGATTAGCCAGATGAACCTTTAGGGGGACAGTGTTGAACGGGGGAGATAGAGGTGATGACATGCATAAACAGACCCAGGCCGGATTCAAACCTGCGTCCCCACAGCAGGGACTGAGCCCAAGTACATGGGCCTGTTGATTATTTTCTAAAAGTCAACTGTTTATTGTTTGAATAAATAGTTTTTTGGATATACTAAACAACTTCTCTGTGTGCTGTTCTTTGGGAAATGTGTGTCAGACACCGTCACCTCACCTCAGGTGGCTCCAGGAAGCTTAAAGCCCAGGGTTAGCCACATGTTTATATACAAAGCAACAAATCAGTACGAGTTAATCAATCAAACCTGACTTATATAGCACAGTACATACACAAAAAATAACGCAAAGTGCTTCACAAACCAATAAATAAATAAAAAGAGTACTAACACTCCCTCCCAATCCATAGACAGAGCAGCACTTATTGTGTGAGTAATACAAATACTAAATACCATCTTCCCTGCATCAAAGTGTCATTGTGCAAGGCACTGAACCCCTCACTGCTTCCGGTCACCAAAACATGACAGCCCTTTTGCTCTGACACTTCTCCATACAATGCACATGTGTATTTAACGCCTAATTGATGTGTTCTTTTTCTTCTTCTTCTCGTGTGGCCCGAAGCGTCTATCTGATGGTGAACTGTAGCAGATAGGACCGTTATCGTCCTCGTGTGGCCGGGGCCTAAGTGTTCTTGTCGCTGTTAGAGAGGTGTGTGGGGCGGACAAGGTTCTTTAATGTAATCATCGCCACTGTTGATCCTTCAGTATTAATACCAGCCGTGATTTATACATTCCGTACACATTTATACTGTATAAAATATAACTTTTACTTTTATTATTTTAAGTGCAATGCAGATAATACTTCTGTCATTTGTATTTTTACTAATATAATGAATTCAGGACTTTACCTTAAATGGGACTATTTTTGGATTGTATTTCTACCTTTTAAAGTATCTGAGTGGAGTTCAGAAAAGTATGCGATTCTAGTAAAGGTAGAAGTCATCAGTAGGCATAGTAATTCACGTCAGGAGAAATAAAAGTTGCAATACTGCATTTTAAAAGTTCTCTGTTACAAATCTGCATTCAACATCTTACTTATGTAAAAGTACAAATGTACTGGCATGAAAATATACTGAATGCAACAAAACAAAAGTACTCATTAAGTGTAATGGTCTTTTGTGGTTTATTTTTTATTGATGCATTAAGGTGTTCATTACAGATTGTAAATGTGGAGCTCATTTTAATTAATCTATACTGCTGCTGGACAAGAGAAAATAACACTTAAACTAGATAACACTGCCAAGAAGCTATTTAAAAAACCTTTTTAAAGTTGAGAAATATAGAAATACACGTTTTCCACAAATAGAAGAATACAAAAAAGTAAAGTCAATTAAATAAGCTCCACTTATACCAGCTTTTACTTGTAACTGAGTATTTTCACTTCACAATTTGGTACTTTTACTTTTACTTTTTTTACTTAGGTAAATAGTAGGCTACTGTCAATGGGAGGGGTTAGAGTCTGAAACTAAAAGTACCTCAAATGTGTACAGTACTTAAGTACAGTTCTTAAGTAAATGTACTTCACTACCTTCCACCTCTGGATTCTTCCACCGCTGTCATATCAAACAGTCCCGCTCCACACGGCGACATGACGGATGGTCTCCTGCGGGGCTGTGGATGTGGGCTGGCGGAGTGACGCGGCTCTTCAGGCGGACTCCTCCGCAATAAGAGGCGGCGGCCGCGGAGAGGCAGAGCAGAGGAGGCTCAACGCAGCACCGTCACACAGCACCCTGAGCACCGCCACACAGCAGCACGCTGCACCGCCCACAGCACCGCCACTCACCCCGGAGGGAAGACGTTTCAGCGGAGGAACATGCCGGCTCTGCCAGGGTCTCAGTGACTCTCCGCCCGATACACAGGCTGCTCCGCGGGCTGCTCACCCTGACCCTCCGGCAGGACCAGGGACAATTTAAACACATATTTGATTGGTAAGTCTTCACTTTTTAAATCCACAAAACGAAAACCAAATTCATTCCATATTTGTTACTACATATTTACAGAAGTGCAATGAAATACATATATTTTATCTAATTAAATAGCGTACTTAAGTACAGTTTGGAGTTACTTTAAGCAAGTATTTATATTTTATGCTACTTTATACTTCTAATCCACTTCATTTTGGAAGCCACTTTTTACGCCATTACATTTATTTATCAGCTTTATTTCCTCTACAAATTAAGATTATTACAAAAATAAATATAGCATAGCATCAACAGTGTATAAAGTAATTCAAATGAGCTCCACCATTACCATCTGTGATCGAGACATGAATGCATCAATAATCATAATCCAGTGATTTAATATTTCTAAATGGAACATCATTCTTTATGAGTTACTTTTACTGAAGTAGGATTTGAATGCATGACTTTTACTTGGAGTACAGTTTTTTTTTACAATTTAGTATTGCTACTTTTACTTAAGTGAAACATCTGAGTACTACGCAAAGTGTCCATAAAATTCTTCCACACCTCCATATTTCCATATTTAAATAATAATTTGTAGAGATCTTGTAGAGAGGAATGTGTATATCAACAGGTGTATCACAAGCGTAGGCTACTACATCCAGCACTAGTTTTCTTTAAACATTAAAATATATTTAGTGGTAACCACATGTATGTGTATTCAACTTTCAGGGTCATCACATTCATATGAATACTTTTCCTCAGCAGATGTTGCTAGGAATGAATTGAAGACATGGTTTCTTTAACTAAACAAGCAAAGCTCCAAACAGGCCTCCAGCTGATCCTAGCATCACATCATAAAATCTAATGAGCATGAGCTCATTAACACGTGTGAAGCGCTGTGATTAATGTGAAGATAAGGAGTGTGTGTGTGTGTGTGTGTGTGTGTGTGTGTGTGTGTGTGTGTGTGTGTGTGTGTGTGTGTGTGTGTGTGTGTGGCTGCAGGTGTGACGGCTGGAGATCAGATCATAGTGGAGTGTGTGTGTGAGGCGGGGGCCATGCATGGAAAGACTTTACTAACTAGATACCACAGAAGAAGAAGCTTTCACTGCCACACTATGCTGTACTTATTTTACTTTTCCATAAGTGTAGTAAAAGGTATTTGTTTTTGGGAGTGATGTAAGTAGTAGGTAGTTGAATTGTGTTTAAAAAAGCCCTGATAGTGCTGGTTTTAAATCCTTTATTTAGTACGGTGGTTTAATCAATGCATTTATATCATATTTTCACAACTTATTCAAAATGAATCACAGTAACAAAGGAGAAGTTGTCCCTCAAAGTAATTTTAAAGTAACATATAGCGGAAATACTGAGAAAAAGTTGAAGTTTTTTATTATGCATTCCACTGCTGACGGTTACAAATGATTTTATGGAATTGGCAGCTTCTTTGCCGTTGTTTTTTGAACATATCAGCTCACTTATCATGTAATTTCTGTTCTTATCTTATCTGTAAATGAAGCTTTTTCAGACATGATGTCTTACAACACATGCTCTAAAATAACAAACTTGATTTTAGAAGGAGAAAAAGTAATCTGTAATGTGGAACGGAGCCCGTCAGTTTCTGGCAGCTTGAGATATTTCATATTTTGAAGAGCCCAGAACATGTAACCACACCTAAAGACCTTGGTTCTAACCCCGGTACCATTATGAGCATTAGTGGACTTAGTGAGAAATGAGGAGAGAGCAGGCTGACAGATTACAGGACGCTCAACTCAGCGCATGTTTGTGAACGTCAGATGTAAAACATATTAATAACAGCTGTATGAAATTGGAAATGTGTCGACTCATACAGAACACCAAAAGTTATCACCATACCCGCAATAACATGTTTACGCACATTTGAGACTTTTTCTGTCAGTTTATTTTCTGATTTCTGGAGTTAGTTTGTATTTTCATATTTTCATATTATACATGCTTATATATCAATGGTTATAGATTAAACTAGTTCTCAAAAAAACAACAAAAAAAAAGGTCCTCCTCAAACTACGTTAATTCTGTTCATTATTTTTCTGCCTGGATTGAACCTTTTTTCTTTAACTATGAAAAGTGTATTAAGTAAAACATCTGTACTAAATAAAACAGTTTAGTTTCAGTTTATTATTATTAATCTTTTCATAATATTGTATCCAAAGTATAATACCGTAGAAATGCCTATTGGCGCAACTCGAGGTTAATTGTTTTTTTTTGATAATTATTTTTAATTGAGAACAACTGGTTTTAACTATAACCATGGATATATAAGCATGTCTGAAATTGAAATATATAAAATGCAGCTAACCCCAGTATTCCGATTAAAAAGTGGGATTGGATGCTTTCAGGAGCAATTTGGGGGTTAAGTATTTTGCCCTCGGATTAATGGACATGTTGACTGCGGGGGGGGGGGGGGGGGGAGGCGGGGATCGAACCGCTGACCCTCGCAGACACCTTTTAACCCCCTGTGCCACGGTAGTGTTGTTACTTACATGTCACTAGTGGTTAACTAGTTAAGTGTTGTTCATTATTATCCTACGTGGTTTTTTATTGCAGCCTTAATTTCAATAATGAAAATGGTTTTTTTTGGCCCAGATGTGCCTTTATTTGACAGGGTAATTAGGGGGAGGTAAAGGGGAAGACATGCGTGAAGGGTATACAGGGATACACACCCTCTATTTTTTTCAGGCATAGAAGTTGAAAGATAATTGTCCCATGTAAATGTACTGAGTCACAAACGACTGGAATCAGCTGGCAAAATACACACCGCTGTGAGTTGTTAATTAGCACGTCGCTAAAAGCTAATTTGCTATAAAAACCTGCTCAGTCCTGCAGAGGTAAACACCCGGGGCCCACATGTGTATCTCAGCCGGTCTGATCGCATTCACACCGAGGTGAGAAGCGTCAGTCGTCACAGAGAGGCCCTCGGAGGCGTCAGATCTCACAGGGTCCGCTGAAGTTAAAGGGCCACATGGCTGTTTGGATTTGGAGGCCCCTGGTATGCAGACATGAAAGGGGAGAAGGTGAGGAGCGCTCAGCGGCGCAGCGCTTATCTCTAATGACCCCCTAACTATAAGTCAATTACTTCTGCTTGATGATCAGAAAGGAGCGCTCCACAGGGGGCCGGGGGTCCTCGTTACAGACCCTTCCCTGCATGGCCAGGTCGCAGGCATCCTCTTTATTATTCCCTGTGTTAGCTGCTCAGTGTAAACGCTCCGTCTGTACCATCATGTTCAGGACAATGGGATGGATTTGAGCCAAGAACAGAACTACTGAAAGCAAGAACAATTTTCATTTCATTTCATTCTTATAATCAGACGATGTGTTTGTCCAACAGATAAAAGGCAAATAAAGTACAGTAAAATATTAAATGGTAAACATTGATGGTAAAAAAGAATAAGAAGTTTAAATAAGTGTGTGAGTGTATACATTGAGGGAGCCAGTTAAAGCAATGTTTTAAAATCAAGTGTATGTTGCATATGAACAGTGGTTATTGCAAAACATATGTAACAGATAGCGTCTCCCTCAGCTCTAACACTGCACTACTCTGATTACTTTATCACTCTCTAAAATTACAAGTAGGACTTTTCTGATTAGGATATATTCATCACTATCATTATTATCACTATTTTATTTGTATTATTTTAATATCATTTAACTCTGTTTTTTTCAACTGGAAAGTGGACAAATGTACATGCTTTATGCATATGTAGTTATATTAACTGTTTTAAATTAATCAAAAAACGTCCAGGCTTTTATGAACGTCCCTAGAAATGTAGTTTGATACATAATAGTAAAATGTTTTAATGTTTTTTAATACCCAATTTAAAATGTAAATACTTGCTTAGATTTAAAAAGAAACATCTGTGCATTTTTTGATTTATTAATGACTGCTTAGAGCTTGTGTGAGTTAAACAGGCCATAATTACCTTTCTAATATCTATTTCAAAGTGGTGTTCAAACATCTTCAAACACCAACAACTGTATTTAACAATCTCCCTCTCAGATGTGTTAAAGTATAAAAAGTATACAGTAGTTGAGAATGGGACTGTAAAGTAACCCGATGTAAGTATCATCATTCTTTCTGAAGTTAAACTTAACCCTGACGGTGAGCAGGAATGCAGCGTCTGTGAGAGGTGTGTGTGTGTGTGTGTGTGTGTGTGTGTGTGTGTGTGTGTGTGTG
>CALSBZ010046899.1:945791-956905 GCA_943591055.1 Gobionotothen gibberifrons | reverse complement strand
GTGTGTGTGTGTGTGTGTGTGTGTGTGTGTGTGTGTGTGTGTGTGGCCGAGCATTACTATACTTGTGGGGACCTAAATCTGTTTACACAGTCACGTGTGGGGACTCGCCTCCCTTATGGGGACATAATGGAGGTCCCATAAGGGGAATCATTCATTTTAGGGTGAAGACTTGGTTAGGGTACGGGTTAGGGTTAGGCATGTGTTGGTTATGGTTAGGATAAGTCATTTTAATGAATGTCCCAACATTTTTTATAATCTTTCAACACCTACCATTACCTGTGTCACTATCTTTAAGTTGCTGCTCATCATTTTTAGCCATGGATGTGCACTTAACTCCTTATTTGTCTTTATGTTTATTCTAGTATAACTAATGTGTGCTTCTCTTCTCTACATTTAATACGTTAGCTGTTTCTTTATTATTGCATGCCTTCCTGCTATGCCACTTGTTGCTGTAACACTGTAACTTTCCCCGCTGTGGGACAAATAAAGGATTTCTGATTCTGTAGCTGTGAAGGAGCAGAGTGCAAGTAAAGTTGATCCTGATTCCTGAGCACTAAAGTTGTCATCCTGCCTTTACAACCTTTAAGAATATATGTATTATCTTAATATGGCAAAACTAGGTTTATGTTCTGAAAGCCCAGTGCCAACATGAGTGGAGCACGGATGTACCAAATGCAGGAGACGGGTAGAGTTAAAACAAAATACCATTTTTTTTGTAGCTAGTCAGGGCAAAGCAAAATAAGGCAAACTTCACTACACATTGTACGGACTTCAACAACTAACAAAGATCTGACAGAGATGTGGAGAAAGCAGGACTTAAGTGCAAACTGAACCAATGAGGGAACAGGAGGTCAGGTGACTGTTGGGATGACGGGGAACAGGTGCAACTAGGCCAGGACAGACAGTCAAAACAGACGGGAAAACACACAAAGACAGGCAGTTAAAAGAGAAATGATACAGGGAGAGAAGACTTTTCAAAATAAAAGAGGAAACAGATTAACCAAAAATAATTTGGATTATGACACCCAAGCTTTATCTATTTAACATCAACTAAAGGGACAAAGAGGCAGGATGCAGATATTAAAAGATGATTGGATTGGATTGGGTGGGTTGTAGGAGCTAATCCATAGTACAAGAAGTTCTGAGCATCTACTTAAAGCAGTGTGGAGGTCCAGTGGATTTCTCAATGTTCACCTTGACAGGGCCCAGAAGGTGAGCTGGCCCCTGTTCAGTCCATATTCTATACCTGGTCCATTCAACGACCCTTCAGTTGCCTGAGTTTCTGACACCCACAGGAAAACAAGTGCACATGCCAGATGTTAAGCACCAAACCTTCCTGTTCTTTTGAATTGCAAATGTCCAGAATCAATTTTTATTTGTATTTCCCCTAAGACCAGGACCAATGGGCACTTCTTCACTGGATTTATTTTCATCTAATATAAAGCTGAACAAGGTTATTTTACGTGGGAATTATAATATACTAAATGATGTAAAACTGCCTCTGAATGTCTCTATCTTACAGAGTCTTTTAGTACACAATAACATGTATTTGGCCCTACGCATACCAGTTGGTAACCTTCAAACCTTTGTTTTTACACACGGTATATATTAAGGAGCTCCAACAAGCCGTTTAGGACCGAGAGTGAATACACATACTATACAGAGTTGCTGTATGAGAAACCAATGTGATTTTGGAAAATTACACAATTTAAATCTATTCTAGTATACCTCAACAATGGAAATATGATCAGTAGAGATGGCCATGACTTGGGACCTTTAAAATGGTAGGAATTCATTATCAAAAATACTTACCCATCGAATGTACCTTTTATTTATCTACCGCTTATTCTATATATTCTGTATAGTCTGTACATGTCTGTTAATTTCACTGTTTTGTAATTCTGTTAGATGAAAAAAACTCATTTTGTTGTCTCAGTACCTGTACTTAGTAATGACAACACAACTTAACCTAATAGCCGCTTTCACACCAAGTACTTTGCCGTACTTAGTGCCCAGCACTTAGTGCCCAGCACTTAGTGCCAGCACTTAGTACCCCCATGGAACTAAGTACAGATCGTGTTCACACCGGAATAAGTTCCCAGAGGGAAGATTACGCAAATGAAGCCGCTGACGTCACTTCTTCTTCTTCTGCTTTGGGTTTACTGCCACCCGAAGTCCCCGGCCGGAAGTCCCCAGAGTTGGGGACCGGACACCTGCTTATCACTCCACCGCTCCCATGTTTGTTTTTGTGTTGCCATGAGTTATTCTCTCTCCGTTGGTGCGCAGGGCTAATGCTAATAATGCTAATGCCAGCAAATACAATGGCGGCTTCACAAAACTTTTCAGAGTTTTACGGGGCGTGGTTTGCAATTCGCCCAGCCAATCGAAATTGGTACTTTTTTCTCCCCAGGATAGTACCCCCTCTCTAGCAGGTACTAAAAATGCGGGTAAAAGTTCTCGGAACTAAGTTCTCTTTTTGGTGTGAACGCAAAATTCCAGGCACTATCGGAACCAAACGGGAAAAGTACGGGTAAAAGTACTCCGGTGCGAACGCGCCTATTGTTATCTAATCTTACAGATTGGGGTCCTATTGAAATTGTACTCCAGGGGCCAATGGAGGTCAGAGCTCTGCCATGCAATTCTTTTTAAAACAAGAATAACCTCAAACAAAGGAGGTCTCTTAATGTAAAACCACTACAGTGCTGGATGCTCTTGCTATCAGTGGTACTGTGTAAGCAACACACGTGAAAAGAGAACCTAATAACAAACAGTATCTGTGGCTTATTTGCTCTACCGCTTGTTTGCTGACTCTCCCCTTCCTCCTGTGCAGCCTCAGCTCACATTCCCATCAGGCACTCTGGTCCACAGTAGTCTGAGCACTGACTGATCCCCTGGCAGGAGGGAGGGGTCGCAGGGTGAGCGGTTCATGAACCATGCATGCTGTAGGGGCTGAAGGCTTCCTGTAGAGACCGCACCGTAAGGTAGGACAGAGGATAAGCTGGGTTCAGCGAGAGGAGATAGGCCTCTCCAAAAAAAAATTCCAACATCGAAGTGTTTTCTCTCAAAACCTCTGAGACATTCGAGATAAGTTTTCACTCCGAGATGCTTCACAATGTCTTCCCTGTGCCTCCCCCTCCTCGGTGCAGCGAGCAGGGGCTTCTGGGAACTCCACGACCTGAGGAGATGGTGGGTGGTGAACAGTGGAGGCGAAGCAATACGCAGGAAAAGCATCCCCAGAATCCTTTGGTCGCTGCCAAAGTTAACATACACCAGGGGATTCGGTATCAAAGTTTCCAATATTTGGCTCCACAAACACAATAGCCACTACGAAAACACAAGCCGAGGAGTTCCCTGCTGGCTATTCAAATAGTAAACGTTTAATTATGAACATTTGGGAAATCAAACTGCTATGCCTGAGTACTTTGCACCAGGCTCCCTCCCTTGCTTGAAAGCATAGCTCAAAGTCTTTCACCAACATCCAAACTCCACTCAGTTTCCCCATTGTCATCCCGCTCCGTAGGGCAGTGTTTCCTCATTTCAACTTCACTTACGTAGTTGAGAAGGAGAGCCTGGTGGAAGAGCCGTATTATATAACATATAAAAAAGAAAGATTGTTTGATGTTATTTGCCATTTTTGATATTTGAGCCTTTATGTAAAGGAAAAGTATGTTTCTCAACATCCGCAAGGCGTCTAATTGTCATCGCCTGAGGCTGGCTGAGCTAATCAGTTAAGGTTGAATGCTAATGTAGAATATTAAGGAAAATTAATGTACATTAATTTGGCAGGAAAAGATCACATACCATGGCAAACATCCACGTGAAGACTTTTGTTGGCAGTTTGTTGAACCAGTTGACCATTCATTCAGATTCTGTCGGCACTTTACTAAGTGGTTTTGTTGTCAACAATCAGTCATGTCGTCTCTGACATCAGACGTTAATAATGAATGTTATATGTTCAGCCAATGTATGCTTTTGCGTCTCCATGTTCATTTCCCTGCCTGCCAGGTGCACACTTTATGTATAGAATGTGTTTATCACTGATTTGGCAGCGCTCAGTGACATAATTAAACATAATAGTTGCTGTGAAACAGAAGGGCTTAAGCATTGTTATGCATCCCAGTACCAATTTAGCGTAGAACAAATATATTATAATAGTAGTATTTGGACTGTTAAGAGCAGAGGTCGCATTAACCGAATATTTTCCGTCTATGACGGATTTTTTTAACAATGACGGACACATCTGAAAGCAGTCCGTAATTTTGACGGATTAGAACAAACTCAGAACAGCACCAAAGCTTCCCCGCTGCGAGGCTCCGGTGTCATGCATGCCCGCCAAAAAGGATATGATATAGTTTCCAAACCTAACTTTGCCGTACAAATCATTGAAATGTCTGTGAGTTTTTGCTTTACGCTGTGCACGCTCCCGCGAGGTGCAGTGGGCATGCATAACACGGCATAACACCGGCGCTAACAGTTCACGAACGTGCGTCCCCCCCCCCCCCCCGTTGACAGTTCACCAGCGTGCTCCCCCCCAGCAGAGTTGTGTACAGACCGACGGGTAATAATGGATTTTGAGGGAAATGTTACGATCCTGGCTGTCAAAATGATGGGCAGCGAAAAAGTCTAGCGCAACCTCTGGTTAAGAGATAATTATTTTGAAATCCACAAAGCAGGACACATGTGGACTGGCTGAGTCCTTACCAGATGGAGCAGTTCAAGTATCTCGAGCAGCGGTACTGCATCATTGTGATGGAAAGAACGCTAAGCCAGAAGGTAAAGCTCTCGATCTACTGGTGCATTTTTGTTCCTCTCACCCATGGTCATGAACATTTTGTCATGACCAAATAAACGAGATTGAAGATACAAGCAGCCCAAATGGGTTTTCTCCGGGGGGTGACTGAGAACGTCCAGTCATCCATGTGGGACTTGGAGGAAAGCTGCTCCTTTGCGTAGAGAGGAACCAGTTAAAGCAGTTTGGGCATCTAGTGAGGGTGCTACCGAGTCCCCTCCCTAGGGAGTTGTTCCCTGGTTGACCAGCTGGGAGCAGACCCCTTGGAAAGCCTTGGAATCCCCCAGTCAGAGCTGGATGATGTGGACAGGGTTGAGGGAAGTGTAGGGGTCCCTGCTGGAACTGCTACCTCCCCAACCCAGCTTTGGAAAAGAGAATGCAGATGGATCGATATATGGTTTCTACAAACATAACAATCGATCATTGTAATGATTTCAGATATAAGTTGCTCTGTAACTCTGCTTTTTAGATGAAGTCTGTCTGTATGAATTTATTCCAGAGGGTCATGGCAAATAGGATTCACACCAGAATACGATCTTGGAAAAAGCCAGGGTCATTAACAAGGATTAACCATTTGTTTAAGGTTTGGAGATTCTTCACTTTAAAGGCAGCAGTTAACAAACAGCTCAAGGTCCATTTAAGAGGCGTTCCAAAATGGTTGATTCTATAACAAGAGCTTCCCCAGCGGAGAGGGTTAGGGTTTGGCTTCAGTTTTTTGTATCTTTGTCTTTTAATGTTGAAATCACATGTGGATTACATTTCTGCTGGGGAGGTGGAGGCAGACGTTTCAGACAATAGAAACAAAACTATCTGGTATAGTACAAATAGTAATATACACATTATTTTGTAATCAGGGTGAACCGACTCTGTGAACTGAAGAAGGTAGATGTAGCAACTTGTACAATATGTGTTAAAAAAATGAAATTCTTGAATGTGTGATTGCCATTCATCTCACTTTCATCCCCTTTCATGTTAAGCTCCTACGATCCTTTCTGACACCTTCTTCTGTCTTCTGTCTTCCATGTCGCCCCAGCTTCAGTGAAGCAGCCGCAGGTGGCTCCTGCTGCCTGCAGCTCCTAACCCTCGGCAGCCAATCATAACAGAGAGCAGCCCAAGAGCCCCACGTCAAACAGCTTCTCTAGTGAGTGCAGCGAGGTCCGGAGGATCACTTTCCTCCTTTTATCTGAAGCTCCTGGTGTTGGGAAGTGGACTGCAGAGCCCTACACAAGCACATTCCCCTCTGCATCTGAACAGCTCATTGTCATATTGATATGTGGACACAGCAGAGCACTGATGGTTATCCAAGAGAAGCCTGAATGTGTCAGAACAGTTTAGATCAGGGTGTGTTTAAAACACAATACATCTCCTAAATGATCCTAGAGTTGAAAGGTCGAGTTGTTACAGACCCCTTCGCTCATCAAAGTTGCAACTACTCAAATAAACTGTGTTACATTTGTTCTATTTTGTATTTCAAAAATTACAGATTAAAGTAACGAGAGAAGCAAATATACATTTTGGACATGGAGGGAGAAAAAAGCAGCTGTGATTGGATGAAATCCACAATCTATAAACTGGAGCACAACATATATATAATATGACTTTTAATTAAAGGGAAATTATGAAGGATTAAAATACGTCTAGCATTGCAGGTGAAAGAGGACCCTAGTCTAGACATTTATGAAAACATAGCTTTAAGTATCATATTAATTTCTGCTAATAGATCCCCGTAAATTGTACACACTATCTCTTTAATTATCACACCTTAGCCAGTGTATTATTTGAAAACTACCACAGTCTGATAAATGATCCCTTTAGAGCAGTGGTCGCCAACCAGTCGATCGCGAGTGTGGTGCGGGTAGATCGCGGACCGTTAAAAAAAAAAGTAACAAAAGAAAGAAAAATAAAATACAAATAATAATGTTTGAAAAATACGTTTTTAGATGTAAACTTATCATCCACCACCCCGTTAGCAGGTGCCACTTGATTGACGTATATTTGAGACACCTCAATAATATAATACATTAACCGTGCTTTACGTGAACCTCATCATGACACAATAGAGGATGGCAGGACTGCAATTTCCCGTGTTCAGTGAATGCAACAGAGGCAAGTCACCAGACCAATCAGAGAGTTGCATGGAAATACACGTGTGCTTGTGCCATTCAAGCTCGGCTCTGTGTGTGTGTGACAATAGAGAGGCGAAGTCCCTCCCCTTCCGAGGGAGCTCATGGGACCCCGGAAGCGGAAAATTATACATTGAAGTCAATGGAGAGAGAAAAGTCATCTTTCGATCCCGTTTGAATTGTGCCACGAATGACACATATGATGTTTGTCAATTAAAAAGATAATTTTGCAAGTCAAAAAAAAAAGAAAGTGTCGTAAAACTGTGAAGTAACACATTTGTTTGTGTGAAACGCTCAATGAACTACATCTCTGGTCTCGCAGAACAACACACGTCACCAAGATGGCCGTCACTACTGTCTTGTCAACAAAAGGATTGACTACCCTCACTATCACCACAATGAAACACATCCAGAAGAATGTCATGCAAAGCTGCCTGCCTGCCTTCCTTTGATTGTCTCTGAACTGCCTGGTCTTTTTAATGTTTAATGTCAACCATTTGTGCAGATAGCATGAAGTACAAAAGATCGGCGATCGCCAATGCTAGCGTTAGCGTTAGCATTTCTCCCCCAGGCTTAAATGGTGTATTATAGAATGATCACACCGCTGTGACAGTACTCTTCAAAGGGTTCACGAAATATGACTACTACTCTTACTGTTTAACATGTTTGGTTACTTGATGTTACTTCATGTTAAGGCTAATAAAAATGACAAGGCTGTAATACTAACTAACGTGCTAGCTACTAGCTAGGTAGCTAACTTGATCCAGCCACTCCTGGTCCTTTCATCAGACGGGAAGCGAAAGAACGAGCAAGACCCATTGCTGGTATGATAACAACCTGGTACTAAGCACACAGGCATCTTGTTAAAGTTATCTTATCTTAGCGAGCGCCATATAGATAGATGATATCTATATGGCGCTGATCTTAGCTATCTCTTAGTGGAGGAAAACAATGGTGACATCACTTACGCGATTCTGGGATTTGTAGTCTTTCTAGTTGCATATTTTTCATAGTCTTATATTTCAACAGTTTTACGACAAACTGTGACTTTTTTGACATGGAAATTATTGTTTAAGACAAACATCATATGTGTCATTCGTGGCACAATTCAAACGGGATCAGAAGATAACGTTTATCTCTCCATTGACTTCAATGTATAATATTCCGCTTCCTGGGTCCCATGAGCTCCCTCGGAAGGGGAGGGACTTCACCTCTCTATAGCGCATTTAGTGTGATAGAGAGGGAGAGAGGGAGAGAGAAGGAGAGAGAGGGACCGGTGCTAGCGGGGACCGTGATGTTGGCATCTGGTTAGCTAGCTGCACTAACGGACATAAGGAGCTGTTTCCACAACAAGCTGGAGGAGAGTCCCCCCCTGTCAGACTGAGGGGCTCAGGTGAGCTAAAGGACTCTCTGAGTGTTTAGAACGGTTTTGTCCCAAATTATTCAAAAGATTATTTCCGCGGCACACCTTCATATGATCATTATAGTTATACAAACAATAAGAGAATAAACAACCCAGTCTCATAAAAAAACGTGTAATAACTACGTTGGTCCACAACGTAGGACGTAGTATTTCTACAAAAACGCCTCTGAAATTGTAAGATCCCTACGTTTTTGTTCACCATTCATTCCAATGGCTGGCGTCTATGTCACGTGATCTTCACATTTCTCCCTGCAGAAAAAAAAAACATGGCCGAACTTCGTTTTATTCTTTGTGTAAAATGCCTATTTTAAAGTTAGTTTGTCCATTAAAATGCGTTTTGATGTCATTTGATGCGAGAAATATGAGTTGTTATTTCAGATTTTGTGTGCAGTGGATGTACATGATCTTTAGTTTGCTAGTTATTACGAAGATTACTTCAAGAAATTGTGTCTATAGCCTACAACTTTTTCATTGTTACCAAGGTGGTTGCTAGGGACGCTGCTATCGATATTATTTCTGTTATGTTGTGTAACTGTTTAATGGTGTTATCTTTATTGCTACCCCCTTCCCCGTCAATGTATAGTGTTGGTCCACAGCGCAAACGTATTAGTTTAACAAAATCTGCATCTACAATTGTGGCATAGATACGTTATATTCCCCTGTGCAATTCCAGTCTCATATCTCACATCACATCGTCATAAACAAATACCGGAAACAGACCGAACGGATCTATTGGTTGGGGTAGCCTATTGTTCCGCACGGACATTTTAGTTAACCGGACCTGTTGATGTGAAATCCGAAAACAGTTTTTAAAAATAAAAATAATACATTATTCCGATTGTGCTTGCTTTTCTATTTGGAGCTCATCACATAACGGCATTGTAATACACGGTTCGGCTGCACTAAATATTACATATCTGCCGTAGTTCTCTATTTATAGAGCCCTGATGAGAAGACTTCTTGACAAACATGAGGAACTGCCGCCAACACTGAAAACGTGACATGGATCATAAATATATCAGCAGTTAAACAACATCTTACATTTCTTTTCACACAATACGTCTCCTTGCAGTATCAACACTAATTCGGCTGACTTTTATATTTGATCCAATTGGTAGATTGGTAGACTGTATTTACATAATAAACGTGCACAGATTATATAAAGGGACACCTAGTGGTTAAAGCATGTTATTGAATTTCATTATTTGATATTAATAGGATCCCTATAAAGTATATTCATTACTCGTTATTCTCTACTAATAGTTAATTAAAGACTGGATATAATGACTATTTTGCACATCCCTTTCAATATTTCAAGATTGTCTAAGGTTTATTGACATATCATATACACAAACGGTGTAGTTATGCAATGAATGAAAAACTTGGGTCGCAGGTTCCTCAACAGTGCATTTGTGTATACCTCCAGCAATGTTAACTATGTTGAAGCACTTCTTTTAACTGATATTATACATATGTATTATACTCTTATAAGATGTATGTAGATAGTATAAGAAATGTGCAGAATATGACAGTTTAATGGTGGAGGTATACACAAATATTGATAGATGTAATGCACTGTTGAGGAACCTGCGACCCAAGTTTTTCATCTCCGGCCTTGTCAGGTATTGAACAATCAATAAATAAAGAACACAGAATTATTAAATATAAAACACAGAATTTGTGTGATTATACTAAATGATTTACAAATAAACACCACTGCATATTTACAACTATTACACATGCTGATGTAACGCAAATGTTTCCAACTTGGGATCAATAAAGTATATCTTATCTTAAGATGATCGATGGCTCCTGCCATATTTGCAAAAGTTGCCTCTGAACCTTGACAAGTGCATGTTTCAGGCTTATCAATGAACAACATGAGGGGTCACAGACATAAGACCAGCTGTTAAATAAAGCTCTTCTGACCTTAGCTGTCATGTAGGTATATATTAATGCTGCCATTATGGGCACAAGCAATTTTCACTCATTTATTAATTATATGTTTTAAATTTGAGTGTTTCCTATCCCCTAAACCTCCAGGGATGTACACAGTTTAATACTGGCAACTTCTTATCATGGGAAATACGAAAACGTCTTTTAAAACTACAACTCCCAGTAGAGACGTGCCATAGAATAGAACATGTTGCGAAACACACGCCAGCGTGTGTAGTTCTGGGGACGGGGAGGGGGAGGGGGAGGGGGGATGAACGCTCGGCGTAACCCTCGGAGCACACTCTCCAATCACAGAGCTTGAGGACTATCACGGGGTTTGTCAAGCGAAGCGGAGAGAATACTTACTTCCGGGTGTAATATTCTGTAAAGCAAATGAGCTGCTCCGACCCTCGGTCCTGACGGACTCCAACTTGTGTTTATTAATCAAACTAATAAATAAACACAAGGATAATTATGTGTTAATGTTGACGGGGAAGGGGGTAGCAATACAGATAACACCATTAAACAGTTACACAACATAACAGAAATAATATCGATAGCAGCGTCCCTAGCAACCACCTTGGTAACAATGAAAACGTTGTATAGACACAATTTCCTGAAGTAATCTTCGTAATAACTAGCAAACTAAAGATCATGTACATCCACTGCACACATAATCTGAAATAACAACTCATATTTCTCGCATCAAATGACATCAAAACACATTTTAATGGCCAAACTAACCTTAAAATAGGCATTTTACACCGAAAATAAAACGAAGTTCGGCCATGTTTTTTTTTTCTGCAGGGAGAAATGTGAAGATCACGTGACATAGACGCCAGCC
>CALSBZ010046899.1:918491-932487 GCA_943591055.1 Gobionotothen gibberifrons | reverse complement strand
TCTATCTATCTATCTATCTATCTATCTATCTATCTATCTATCTATCTCTCTCTCTCTCTCTCTCTCTCTCTCTCTCTCTCTCTCTCTCTCTCTCTCTCTCTCTCTCTCTCTCTCTCTCTCTCTCTCTCTCTCTCTCTCTCTCTATCTATAAGGAACCGCAGTAGACAAAAGGCGTTGCTATGGCAACACGTCATGTTTACATGCAAAAAGGGGTGGGGTCAATATGACCCCGCTTGGCGGAAATAGGTATAAATGGAAAGAAAATTGGCGATTTCTTCAATCTGACTTCATATTGACAATTTTTAACAACATAGGGTGCTACATAACACACTTTCAGGAAAAGTCACGGACTGGGAGACTTTAATATTTTATTGAAAAAAAGTTACATACAATATAAAACAGTGTCTTATTTCTTAAGGTGGACTAAACCATGAGTGTGGAGTAACGTTGTATCTTTCATTTAAATGAACTGTAACCTTCACCCAGGTATGTAACAGCTGTTCTAAAATGAACACGTGAAGTAAAGTTTAATATTTATGTTTTTATAGATGTATAATTAGTAGGGATGCACGATATTGGTTTTTTGAAACCGATACCGATAACTTCCTGCTTCTCAAGACCGATACCGATACCGATAACCGATAATAATATTACATATATATTAAATGTACCTGTAGTTTTTGCACACCTGGTGGTAAAAAAAAGACTAGTAGTGAGCAAATGACATGAGCATTACTACTATGAACAAAACAAAGCCAAGAACAGTTTTGACTCTTCAAAGTGACCATATTTATTTTCCCAAATAAACATAATTGAGTCAATCAGTCAATGTTTGTAGTCTTTGTCCAGCCACTGCGCCGTCAGACCTAGCATGCTAACGGGGCTAACATCACTGGTCCATATGTCCGTGGTGAAACTTATGTCCCGTATATCGTTATCGATCAGAGTATGAAGGAGTGTGCATTGCATTTGTTAATACAAATAGCAAGCGAACTATCTAACTCTGAAACTTTGAAATAGTCCCATACTACCGACGACATGTTTGTTTACTGTCCTGGTTTCACGGATGCACACCATTTACGTCACAGCCAGGCATGAGTTAGGGAGCGCTGGATTTGTGAAAAACTCCACTCTTCCTAAACCACTAATACCACAGTACTGGCAAACGGGAGGAGCCGAGTGAAAAACAAGCGCCCCTCATCCCAATCCACCCACACCGCAGTATGTTTTTCTTTTTTTTTACCCAAAAAATATATTGTATATTATCGGGGCTATTAATACTGTTATCGGGTTTATCGGGATGACGTCATAATTCCTATTATCGGGCCGATAATTATCGTGCACCACTAATAATTAGTTATAATGAGAGGTGATCAACGTGAATGCTCAGGTTCCACCTTAACACGCAGACACGTTGCTTCACCATGAGCAGAAACCTTTATATATACAGTCTATGGCAGAAACACTGAAACTCTGAACCTCTTGTTAAGTTTCTCCATCGTTGTGTACAAACTGGATAAAACGCGGACTTTCTGTTGTTGTTCAGGAGTTGATCTTGTCTCTGCCCCCGCCTCGACATAAGCGTGACGTATGTGGTGCTTTTGCTCTGGCCGGACAATTTTTTGGTGCTCGAAATGAACCGGATTCCGGAGCTAATACCTCATTCACACCAAGCGCAACTCCGGTTCAAGCTCCGTGTTAGAGCTTTTCAGGTTCAGAACAGGTTCTTTGGTTTAGCTCTAGCTCTTTTCACACAGCCCAGAGTCCACTGGTAATGCGTCATTGCGTCATCGTTTGCGTCATGACGTTACCGTTTGCGTGCCTGCTTCATAAAGCCAAACCGCGCGGATGAAATCAGTTGCATTCATTTCTTATGGCTCTATCTGCAGCTTTTGCGGAGTCATTTCTGTGGTGACTATATTCTTATAAACAAGTGTACTCATGTCAATAAAGGTTTTTTTAAAACACAACTGCTTCCGAGATCGGTCTTATTTCTTAAGGTGGACTAAACCATGAGTGTGGAGTAACGTTGTATCTTTCATTTAAATGAACTGTAACCTTCACCCAAGTATGTAACAGCTGTTCTCAAATGAACACGTGAAGTAAAGTTGAATATTTATAGTTTTATAGATTTATAATTAGTTATAATGAGAGGTGATCAACGTGAATGCTCAGGTTCCACCTTAACACGCAGACACGTTGCTTCACCATGAGCAGAAACCTTTATATATACAGCAGGGGTTCTCAAAGTTTTGATGAGTGAGGGCCAATTTAGGTACCCAATATTGGATTGAGGGCCGCCCAAAAAAAAACGGAACACAAAATAATTCCAAAACAAATCCTTTCTTTATTGTACTCTAGGGATGTAACGATATATCGAATATCGCGATATCGCGGTAAATAGATGTCTCAATACCGTCGAGAGACTGACAAAATATACCGCGATCTAAAAAAAAATTTCAACCTTTATTTAACCAGATGTCCCATTGAGATCATCGATCTCTTTTTCAAGGGGGACCTGTCCAACATGGCAACAAGTAGGTTACAACATGAACATAAAACAGATAACACAAAAGGACATCGTATTTACAGGGCTACATGTACATACCAGACATAGACAAGTACCAACAGTATATTTATATCTCGCCCTGTCAATAAGCCTCACCTTCTTGGCAAAAACTGTATTGTTTTTGAAGTGGTGGAGAGACAATGCACAGTTTTACCCACTGCTGTCACCCATGGGCAAAGCATATCTCTCTGTCCCAGCAACATCAGTACCAAGCAAGAGAGTTTTTTCCACAGCAGGGGATATTGTAAATTCCCAAACATCCCAGCTTCTACCTGGAAATGTGGACATGCTCATATTCCTAAAAGATAACCTTGATGATGCTGAGTGAGTGAGTTAGAGTTGAGTTACTTGAAAAACTAAAGTGAAACTTGATTTATTCTATTGCAGGGTCTGATTATTATATTGTTGACACTTTAAAATACTATTATCCTACTAAAATGCTGTACACATCAGATTTATAATTTAATAAAGAAAAAAAATTAAAGTAAAAAAAAAAGAAAAAAGAAAAGATTCACTTTTTTTTGTTGTTGTCACATTAACTATCGCGGGCCGCCAGAAACATTTCCGAGGGCCGCCATTGGCCCGCGGGCCGCACTTTGAGAACCCCTGATATACAGTCTATGGCAGAAACACTGAAACTCTGAACCTCTTGTTAAGTTTCTCCATCGTTGTGTACAAACTGGATAAAACGCGGACTTTCTGTTGTTGTTCAGGAGTTGATCCTGTCTCTGCCCCCGCCTCGACGTAAGCGTGACGTATGTGGTGCTTTTGCTCTGGCCGGACAATTTTTTGGTGCTCGAAATGAACCGGATTCCGGAGCTAAGAGGCTGCTCAGCTGCGGTATGAAGAGGAAAACCCGGTGCTTTTCAAGCTCTAGCTCCGGGCCGGCCCTGAAACACCGTTGGTGTGAATGAGGTAACAGAGAGCCGGGTGCCTTTAATGTCAATTGAGCTCCATAAGTGTGTGGTGGTGACAGACAAATCATCTGTACAAAATATCATGAGTATACACATGCAGCCACCGCTTTCAAAGGAGAGCTGGAGGTACAAGTGTTGCTGTGAGGACCTCTTGTCACTCTACAACAACATGGACCTCTGAGCATTCATCACCCATCATATGTGCTCCTAATCCCCCTGATCCTCCACCACTGCTCCACTCAGAGCAGCTAACCCTCCGCTGTCTGTGGCCAGGTTCAACTCTTCAGGAGCACTCCAGCAATTTAGAAGGGATCTGCTTCAGTCAACGCTTCCACAACCTGATGTTACACAGGATTTCCAAACACTGGGGGATCTTATCTTAATTGGATCTTGTATTGCATTAACAATGTTTATTGTTTTATTAATTAATTAAGAATTCAGTCTTCCATGTAGCATATTTCTACGTGCAGGATCACTTGCTTAATAAACAGTAAAAAATGGCTTGTCAATCCAGTTAACATTCAAACTTCAGATTTCCTATTGTGCACCTCAACACATGGCTTGAGTACACATAAGTATGCTCATACACAAACACACCAATTGGGACCTATAACAAAACCCTAATGGCCAAAATCTTCATCATCTTACATTACATTTGAGTGTGGACAAGCTAAATTGACATAATAACTCTTTGGACATTTACTAGGTGGGTATTTGCTGACATATTTTATGTTGTAGAAAAATACCTGAAAATCACTTGAGCTTGTGTTAACCACAGATCTTATTTGAGGTTTCTAACCGAAAACCCGTAAAATAAGCGTTGACTTTGAGATGAGGTAACCAGAGGTGGTAAAAAGCTAACTAATTTCTGGGTTTTCCTACTCATTCCTGCACTACTCTATTTGGGTCGGATCAGACACCATTTTTTGTGCCTGTCTGATGATGGACTAATCAAAGTAGGTTTGGATGGTTAGCAGCCTGTACCAGACGAGCAATACAATACACAAAGCGCTGTGTATAGGAGTAACACACACCAGTGACGTAGGGGTGTCGCCCATTGTGGGAGGCCAGCTGATGCAAAAAATGATTCAATTTTTATTTATTAATTAACATTTCAACATGACAGTCTGCTTCAGGGTTTGGAAATTGGAAGACCTTTAAGTATGTATTCAAGTTTGAAGGTAACCTAACCCTTACCCGTGGCAGACCTAGAGAAGAAATGTGGTGTTGTCTGCAAAACACCATGTGAGATACAAAGACACAGGAGTCATGTTTAAACCAACACTAGCAGAACAAAGAGCATCCTCTTAAACCACTCTGTCAGCTGTGTGTCAGAAGGCCTCTATTAGCGACCTGAGGTACACTTAAAGCAGCAGGAGGCTCAAAGAGCATCACGTACAAAGGGAAAAACAAATACTAGCAATGTAATGGAAATCATGGGAGAAACTATGGCGTTTGTTTTCGAGATAACAGGTTGTTGACTAAGGCACTGTCAGATTGTTGCTGCTAATGAACTCTTACATTCACTCACAAGAGAATAACTGGAACTTAGATTCTCTATCAAAAGCGATATTGCCATTTTTTACTGTTGACGGATGACGCGTGGCCTTTGGTCCCCACTTTCGTTACTAGCAAACCATTTCTTCCCGCCACATCCTAAAAAAACTGTCTCTTTGTATCTACATCCAGACTTTAAAGAGGAGTTTTAGTGAAGGTATGCCATTCCCCTTTCAATTAGCCTGTGAATAAAAAAACACTGAATCAACAACTTGTCTAATGTGGTGATGGCTTAATTTGAAGTCAACAAAACTAATTGAAAAAAGTCTTGTGCTATGCCAATGAAATAATGATTACTTAGCCCCGCCAATATTGATACTTTTTTCTAATTTGAAATTCCATTCTAACTAACTAACTAACTAATGGGATGGACTTTTACTTTTGTTCAAAGGTATTATCCCTCTTTATTCTGAAACTTCTCTATAATGTTGACTTTGGTGCTCCCACTTGCGTTGCATTGGCTTGAAGTCCCCATTAATATTTGTCTTTTTCTTTCTATGTTGCAGATGGAGCTGCTGTGTTGCCAGAAACATTTTAGATTTGACAATAAAGTTTTATCGTAACGTCATTTGGTTCCATTTCTGGTGAAATGGAACCTGTCTTATATTAAGTTGTGATGTGGAATATCATATCTGACATTGCCATGTTTAATACTTCAACACCGCTCTCTAACTTGGCCTTACGTTGAACTAAGAGGACTGTTTAGAGCCTGTTTCTTCTTAATTGTTGGTTGGTGGGTGTAACTTGCAGATGATGTAGAAGCCAGCTATAAGTATCAGCACTGATTTGCCAAACATTCCTGAACCTACCGTAGCCCTTTCCAACATGCCAATCTATCCAGCTCTCAAGGTAGTCTGAAAAAACACTTAATTATCTGGCTCATAGTTACTGCTATTATTTATAGACAAGCACTGACACAGTTCATGTGTAATGTCAGGATTAAACAATACATGGCATTCAGAGATTACTCTGAGCTCATTCCCAGGACTTTTGGGTGTATTGTTGCTTAATATATTGTGTTCTAACGTGTGAACGGGGAGACTCTTTGAAAGCTTTTGAGACATTATAGAGTAAAAAATACAGTGGTAAACTTTATAAAGAATAACTGTGATTACCTGTACAGTAAAACATGAAGGATAGGTTACCAACCAGTTCGAGGTTAGACAGTGTTCCCTCTTATCTTAATCCTGTGTTTAAATAAGCCATTTTCAGGTAAATTTGAACAAAACAGAAGAAAAACAAGACACAATCCAGTATACTTTGCAGATTACTTGGCACTACTGTTACCCAGCCACCATCAGATGCATGAAAAAAAACGAATGTCAGTAAGGAAGATACATAGATCATGAGGATAAATGCAACCAGTGTCAACCTAATCCCACTTGAAGGCAGCAGACTTGACAAAATCAGGCTTTAACATTCTTGAGGCGTATCATTTACAAAAGTGTAGGCAAGTGTAAAAGCAAGATTAAGCATGGCAAGGACCGGCTTTCTACAGCTCAAGAACATCTAGGATATAGCAATGGAAACAATAAGAATATTGGATACCAATGTTAAATCAGTGTGTCTAATGGTGCAAGCCAATGAAGAATTCTTAAAAACAAGGCCAAACAAGATCAGAAATAACGATTGTGTTGCCTTTCTTAGAAGATGAATATTAGTTTCAAAGTAAAACTGTTCAATATACATCATTAAGGTTGATTTGCATTGTTTATACTGCCCCCCTGTGTTCGTTTGTGGTACCTAGGATGTGTGCATGTAACAGGGAATTTCTTCAGTTGACGTCACAACATGCAGTCGACTCCCGGTGCTGCAGAGTTCCTTTATTATTACGCTTTTGCCTTGGATACTATTGATATTTTCACTGTTCTGCCCTCGCAGTGTGCGGCTATGCAAAGCTAGACAGGCTAACAATGAGAATCGTACAGTAAACATCAAGAAAAGGCAAAGCCTTGTGATTATTGGAGGATTCAAGTTGTTAGCTACCTGTCTAGCTTTGCATAGCCGCACACTGCGAGGGCAGAACAACGATTGGTAATTTACCAGCTGCAAGCTGGAAAAATATGGAGATGGAATGAAACCAGTGTCAAAAACTACCAGACTTTGAAATAAAACCCTCAAGTTAAGGAAAAGTTGGCAACAGAACACCTGGTGACGGGATCTCCAGTCAGACATCATGTAACTGGGATATACCTGGCATCAAATAGAAAATAAAAACACATGCCTCTGTCGCTGGTCTATGCTCCAGGATTGACTTACCATATAAAGTAAGTGTTTTGCAGGATATTGAATACTCTCAACTCTAATGTGCTTAATCATGCCAGAGTCATTTGTGGGTCTATTGTTGAAAGCCTATGCTGCGAGGCCAAATATTTTTCAAACCTCAGAATTTCCCAAAGCATGTGGTTGATGCCTTCATAGGAAACATTTAAAAAAATATATCACCTCTGAAATGTGTATTTACTAGGGGTGCACGATTCAGGAAATCTCACGATTCGATTCGATTTCTTGGGGTCGATTCAAAACGATTCGCGATTGAAAATAGCTCAGGAGTCCGCCCTGTGAGGCTTGGAGAGCGGACAGCGAGAGGTGGATTTACTGGTGGGTTACCCTGGATGCTGGAAATAGACTAAGTGCCATGTTAGCGGGACATTACGGAGCTCAGGAGTCCGCCCTGTGAGGCGTGAAGAGCGGACAGAGTGAAGAGGATTTCCTGGTGTGTTTCCCTGGATGCTGCATAAAGTCGAAGTGCCATGTTAGCGGGACATTATGGAGCTCATTCCGTAGAACAAAATGGAAAACAGCGTTGTGGCAAGACTGAAAGATGTGATTTTTTTTTGCACACCTCTAGTGTTTACCATTGAATAAAGCATTTGGATATATTGAAAAACCAAAAAAATGTATAACCCTGTTTGCATCAATTCTGCCTAATTCTTCATGGGTACCTTCGCTGCATGTTTTTGTTGTTGTTTATGGTAATTTATTTATCGGATTTGTTCATTCATTTTGTAGTATATCCTATTAGACATCTTTCTAAGGCTACATTAACTGGCTATCGTTTGGATGTGAACTGTTGTTATTTAAGTCACACTTTTTAATATAATTATTAAATACATAAAAAATAATAACACAATTATTTTTTACCGATTTGAAACCTTTATGAGCAAATGAACACTTTCTAATTTGTATTATCAACCCCTTCGCAATATTTTATGAATAATATGTTTAGTCAAGATCGTTTATTTAAGAACCATTTTATTGAATATACAGCGTAATAGCTTTAGCTTCCAAGTAATGAGTCCTGTGTGAAACCCATCACTCACTGAATGTGTCATATTAGAGGTTGGTGTTACTGTGTGTCTGCAGTGATGAATAGTGATGTGTGTCTCTGACTGACAGATGAACATATTGCTTCCTCTGCTGCTGCTGGGTAATCATTAGTTTGCTGACATTGTGGTTTGCTGTGTGGCTTGGATGAAGGGCTGATTATATGTGTAATGAAGACTGGAGAAAACCCTGAGAAGCCCACAGAGCCTCGCTGAGAAGACTACAGACTCTGCACGTGTGTGTGTGTGTGTGTGTGTGTGTGTGTGTATGTGTGTGTGTGTGAGTGATTCATTGAAGCTGTTTACACTATACTTCTGAATTGTTCTGGGGATATTTCAGGACCCCAAAAAAGGAATCTCATATTATTGGTTGGTCAACTTACATCACCGGTTTTACTTCTACACAACAGACAGTATATCTTATGGATAGGTTCGCCGATATATGTAACAATATTTAAAGCCCTATATCTCGTCATGCTTATTAGAGATACTGGTTAACATTTATGGCATTGATTATGGGGCTTCAGTCAGTGAACTTACTATCATTCCAGCTTCTATTATATCTGAAGTATCTGAAGTAGTAAGGACGAAGACCGAATGTTGCAACGCCTGTGCCGAGACAAAAAGGAAAAGTAGCACTTATCACGTTCGTGATTGCACGTACCCTCTTTGTCTGCGTGAGAGGAAATCACACTCCATACCAACAGGGGGCGGTAGTCTTTGTTCATCATTCAAAATAGGAAACAAAAAAATGTAGGACTGTAGATCATGGATGTATAATTCGGTAGTTGCACGGGATGATGTATTTCTATTTCCGCTTCATTGAGTGTGCGGTTGTAAACTTCCGTTCTAAGGTAGAGCGAAGTGAAGAGGCTAACGTTAACGTTACCTCAGCAAGGCAAGAAGATGGCACAATTTTACACTTGATGTCTCCAAGACCTACCGAAGGTTACCATCAGTGATGTACATCGGTTGGTACAAGCACCAAACTCAGCCCCAAGGGGCAAAAGAGAAAAGGGGTTCAAGATGTACATCCAGTTACATCGACAATTATGAAGGTAAGTGACAAACAAAGCTGTAGTTACTGGCGAACTTTGACAACTTGACAGGCTTGATACAGTGTAAAGCGTTTTAATGATGTACGATTACGATTTTTTGGATAACATGAATGATGTCCAATTCCCCACAGTTTCAAACAAAGATCTACCTTTTAGGGTTCATCGGTTCAAAGCCTCAATCAGGTTCATGTTCTGGGGTTTTGATGTGGCTGGAGTAGGTAACCTGTGATTTAGGATTCAAATAAACCCAGCTAGCTGACGTTTTGCAACAGATTACATAGTAACAATAAATTAGCTCACATCAACTGGTAGCTAGCTATGTGTGTGTAGCATGAAGGGGCTACAGATTTATTTTCGTTTTGTAACCCTGTCGTGTAAAATGATACATAAATTAGCTAAACCCAAACTTAGCTTTCATCAAAGATTCTTAATGAGAGGTTGAAAACCGTCTCTGCTTTCATGGAAACCCCAGAAACTGGTTGTGACGGCTGCTGTTCTTTACTGTATGGTTAGTATAACCCATGTAGGGTCCAATTATTTGTATTGGCCAGTATAGGTACGTGCTGGTTTTGTACCCTACATCTATGTTAAAGTGGACCTATCATGCTATATTTGAATAATATATTGTAGGGCCATACCTATATAAAACATGTCTGCGACGTTTTTTTCAAAATACCAAACAGATCAGGCATTTTAGCCATGCCTCATTTCTCTCTATTTGCTCTTTTCCAGCCCTGTTTTTGCAAGGGCTGAATCTGTGAGAAGTCTTCTTTGCTGCTTTTGTGGCAGACTACAGCGCCACCTACAGGCCTGGCATATGTACTACAGCGTCTCCAGCGCTTTCGGGCGGCAATGGCCGTGACTGTCTCCTCCTGATAGGTGGAGGGTTGCCCATATAGGCGGAGCTCCTCAGTTCTGACGTCAGAGATATTTCAAATCTGTGTCAGTCTGTATCAGATCCGTTGCAGCCCCGTTTTTAGAGATTTGGGTATGGAGGAAAAGAGAGAGGGTTGTGTTTTCTGACACTTGGTGAGTTCCCTGACACACCGGGGACACATATTCATGTATAAAAGACGTACAAAAGTGCATTTTGCATGATAGGTCCACTTTAAGTTAGCTTCATCATATCTCAATCAGTGATTAAGTGAATAATAACGTTTCTATCAGGTTACTATCAGCCTGTCACTCTTATTAGTAGTTATTTTTCAGGAGGGGGCGGGGTTTGGAGGAACAGAGGAGACGGTGATCGCGGAAGCTTTCCTCCTGCCTTCACAAACTTTACACACGTATTTATCAACTGAAAATAGCAAGAGGACATTCATACTCTGCAATCCAAGACTTGATTAAATCCACCAAAAACCTGACATGACGATAACACAAATCCCTGCTTTTTGTCTCTGAGCCGCAGCGATGCGGACTGATTCAGAGCGGGTCCTTCTGCTGTTGGTTCTGGACTGGTGTTGCTGGTGGATAAAGCAGACTGCTCCGTGTGTGGTGTCGCTGTGCCACTGTCACATATGTTCCTTGATCTCTGCGTCATGGTCACGGACCAATTTTATATTCGTGTGACAAAAAAAAAAATTCTAAAATAAAGAAGCAACGTTACTACGCTATAATCAACAAGTCCTCCAACTCATACGACCAAATAGACCGATTGTTCAGGCCAAATTATTACGACCAAATACGTCCTATAATTACATTGGAAAGTTTTCGCCCTCTAGTGCTCCCGTAGAATGCAAACGTTTCAGATGGTCGTTTATTCACAAATAACCCTCTCTGTAAAACCCTAAATTGTAGGATAGTTTGGCCATTAAAACGCTTTTTGATTAGATTTCTAGCGAGAAGTGCAGATTGTACTTTTAGTATCCACGTCCAGTCGATATGTAGGATCTATAGTTTGATAGATATTACGAAGATGATTTGAGGTATGCGGCAGCCTCCATGTAAAGTTACGGGTTGAAAACAGTATTTCCGGTCTCGAGGATTTCATAATAAAACCAATGATCAAATGATTTAACAGTGATATCTGCAGTACTCATCAACTAAAAAACATCAGTTTATCAGTTTATAACATTTATTGGTTTAAATTGTGTACAATGCTTTTGTGTTTTTCCCATAGGTTTTTTTCTTTCGATTCTGAGAGACACCTTTCTTTTTTCAGAGGTTTTGATAGGCTAAAACATCGCCGCAATGCATTTCGGGATATGGTGTTTATCCGATATGAAATCGGAAAAACATTTTTAAAAGATAAAATAATACTTAATTCCGAGTGTTTTTGCTTTTCTCTTTGAAAGTCATCACATAACGGCATTGTAATACACGGTTCGGCTGCATTAAATATTACATGTCTGCCGTAGATATTTATTTATAGAGCCCTGATCAGAAGACCCTTTGACAAACTGTAAGAAATGCCGCCAAAACTGAATACGTGACGTGCATCATAAATATATTAGCAATTAAACAACATCTTCCATTTCTTTTCACACAATACGTCTCCTTACAGTATCAACACTAATTCGGCTGACTTTTATATTTGATCCAATTGGTATATAGGTTATATTTACACCATAATGGTGCACAGCTGCAGAAAGGGATTTTTTTGTAGTTTTTAAAGATATTATTTATTACCTTTCCAACTCCTCATGAAGTTGACTGTTACAGGTCTATACAGGTTCATGGTACAATGCATAAGCTTCAAATCGAGAGACTGAAACTATATTTTCCTTTACCGTTCTGTTTTAATTTCACAATAAAGTTAATAGTCATATTATGTCTGATATTATTATGTTTTATTAACTACACCACTGTTTTTTTAACCCGCGCCGCCTGGTGGTTAAAACACGTTATTGAATTTTGATGTTGAATACGTTTTATTTGATGAAAACATTTAAATATTAAGAGTAGCGTACATACAAAATTGAAAATATCAAGAAGATACTGTAGTGATCTCTACAATAAAACAGTTTAGTGCAGGACGTCCAAAGATATTAACAGGAGGATGTGCAAAACAGACAAACTAATAATGCTTTATTTAAACATTAAAGATTACTTTAAGTTAAGGTCTTCTTTTGAATAAGAAAAAAATGTTGGGGTTATCCACAGATAAATATGAAGTCTGACAAAGTACTTAACGTCCAA
The DNA here is from genome assembly GCA_943591055.1 of Gobionotothen gibberifrons. NCBI lineage: Eukaryota > Metazoa > Chordata > Actinopteri > Perciformes > Nototheniidae > Gobionotothen > Gobionotothen gibberifrons. Next base: position 919,922 of record CALSBZ010046899.1, on the reverse strand, counting down.
TATATTGCATAGTTTATTTTGGCACTTGACAATCACCCTGAATTTGACTCAGGTGTAACTAAAGTCTGATTTAAGGGTTGTTTATATTTCACATCATTAATCAGAATCTGAAAAGTAACTAAAATAAATGTAGTGGAGTAAAAATACCAGGTTAACCTCTGAACCTTGACAAGTGCATGTTTCAGCCTTATCAATGAACAACAGGAGGGGTCACAGACATAATACCAGCTGTTAAATAAAGCTCTTCTGACCTTAGCTGTCATGTGGGTATATTAATTCACCCATTTATTAATTATATGTTTTACATTTGATAACACCACTGTGTTTCGTATCCCCTAAACCTCCAGGGTGTACACAGTTTAATACTGGCAACTTCTAATTGTGGGAAATACAATAGCCAGCAGGTGTAGTTCTGGGGGGGGGGGGGGGACCATGGATGTATGGGCTGGACCCGGGGGCTGAACCCGTCCAATTCCAGTTTTGGAAAGTCTGCCGTGGTTCCATTCCATTTCAAAGAGCTGTTGACGCTCAGCGTAACCTTGTCGCACTGCCACTCCAACATCCAATCACAGGGCTTGATGGGGTTTGTAAACCACGGGGTTTGTAAAGCAAGGTGGATGTTGTAGTCCCAAACGATAGCTGGGAATTCTGGGTAGTGTAGTGTCTTGGGAAACTGTAGTGTTAAAAAAACTCCTAAAAAACTATTTGTTTCTCTGAATCGAAGGTTAAAAACACAAAAGCATTGTACACAATTTAAACCAATCAATATCGTGTAATTAACAAGGATAAACTGATGTTTTTTAGTGGATGAGTAATGCAGATATCACTGTGTAATCATTTGACAGTGAGGGGAATATATCCGGTTTTATTATGAAAACTTCGAGACCGGAAAAGCTGTTTTCACCCACGCTAACTTTACATGGAAGCTGCATACACGTTATCCTCATCTTTGTAAATATCTATCAAACTAGATCCTACACATCCACTGGACGTGGATTCTAAGAGTACAATATACACTTCTCGCTAGAAATCTTATCAAAAAGCATTTTAATGGCCAAACTATTCTACGATTTTCCAGAGAGGGTTATTTGTGAATAAACGAATAAACGGGAGCATGTTGTTTCTTACACAACCACTAGGGGCTACACGTTAAAAACGTGACTATGGGTCGTAATGTCGTAATCTAAGCTAATTAAACAATCGACCTATTTGGTCGTTTTTTGTAGGAGGACAGGCTGGCTATAATCGATAATTGAGCGGCGAGCTACCGGTAGCTCGTGATTGACGTGTTGGAGACTCCTGCTGTAGATACTGTTATAGGGGAGACCAGGTACAGTTGTAATACATTTTCCTGGGGTTTGTTGTTCTGTCAGTGTGTGTGTGGTGCAACACACTCTCACTCCATAATCGTCCAGGAGCGACGCTTGGTCA
>CALSBZ010046899.1:876220-889661 GCA_943591055.1 Gobionotothen gibberifrons | reverse complement strand
GTGTGTGTGTGTGTGTGTGTGTGTGTGTGTGTGTGTGTGTGTGAGTGAGAAGAGCTATATTCAGAGCTCTGCTGCCTTCATGCTGTTGTATGATTGGTGTTTATCTACGGTATTTAGCGTCCACAGCGCCTCCGCTTTTAGGGTTGACGTAGACCGCTGCACTAGCTAACGCTGCATGAGCAAAACAAACGCTAATTTTGTTTGCAAAAGGTGCAGCGGGCTTCAAACATGTTCCCCTCCACTGGTTTCAACCAAGCCCTAAATTTGATGTTTTCCAACCAAATACGGTTGAACTTACACTTCCCTATATTTATTTTAAAGTAGATTCGAAGATACCTGAGTTTCTGACTGCCGCTAGCTGAAGCTTGGTTGGTTGCTAGGTTACTAGCTGGATGTTCTCCAATAAGTGGCCGGGGGAAACAAAGTTAGTGATTACTGGTTCCATGTTGATTTATTTCAATACAAATTGTTGGGGGGAACTGAAAAGCTATTACCGTACTGGTTACTTTGCAGCCCGGACATTTTCCCCAAAACACATTTAGACGCGATCGCAACACAGAAGTACCTTTCAAATCCCATCATATTTAAGACCTTCTAAATCATATTTAAGACCTTTCTTATTTTTTGATCATATTCAAGACTTTTTAAGGCCTTAAATTCTGATTATCAAATGTAAGACTTTTTAAGACCCCGCGGGAACCCTGATTATAAATGCAGGCTATTCAATTTTGTATGCTGCCGAACTTGCTGCTGCCAGACAAATTACAAATTAATTTAGGTTGCTTGAAAAAAAAGATAAATATATTACATTACATGTTACTTGTTAGACGCTTTTATCCAAAGCGACTTACATAGTCAATACTGTGGACAATCCCCACAGGAGCAATTTGGGGTGAAGTGTCTTGCCCAGGAACACAACGACATGCTGACTGCAGTGGGGTTTGAACCTGTGATCCTCTAATCCCCCTGATCCGATCACCAATGCACTAACCAATGCACTAACCCACTGCGCCACATGCCTCCAGTGTCCATATATATAAAAAAATGAAAAAATGAAAAATACATCTCTTTTTTTTTTGCATGGGCCCCTGCCCGGCTCTGGGCCCCGGGGCGTTGCACCGGCTGCACCGTCAATAGTTACGCCACTGATTCTTGCTCTTAAACTTCAAATTACATTTCAGTAAAAGGAAAGCCATTCCACTAATCTTCACACTTTCCAATCACATTTGGACAACCCCCCTTTAAGTGGAAACCAATTGGCATGAAATACATATAGGAAGGACAATTTGATCGCCCATTGAAAAAATGGTTGAGTAAAAATGCACCGGACCGGACTATAGGGAAGACTTTAAAATATGGACAGTCCTACATCCAGATCCATCTGGGGCAGATCTGAACACATTTATTTCAACACAGCTGGACTTCCTTATGTTATCTCAGGCTTCCTTATAAAAAATATAATCGGGCTAGTAGATATTCACCAATACTTTATAGCATAATATATATACATAATTTAAGATCCGCCCTGCAGAGGGCTTATAATGATGTGAGAAGGATTGGGACTTAGGAGCGGCTTGAAGCGCAAATTATAGAAGAAAACAAAGATCTATCTTTTATGTTACAACCCATAAGTCACTACCAGAAATCACATCACACTGTTACAATTTTGTTTATTGCGGGTGTCAGAAATGGAAATATGGTCCCATTTAACAAATTGAAAACACAGTTTGGGCTGAAGGAATGGAAATCTTTATTGATTATGTAACTACTTTCTTAGGGCAAACACATGGGAAACAAAAGACGGATTAAAAGGAGCTGCTGGCAGGTTTTTGAGTTCTGACAGCAACTAACCACAATAGGAAGGTGACATGGGCTTATCACACTTACTGTAAAGGGGACCTATCATGCAAAATGCACTTTTGTACGTCTTTTATACATGAATATGTGTCCCCGGTGTGTCAGGGAACTCACCAAGTGTCAGAAAACACAACCGTCTCTCTTTTCCTCCATACCCAAATCTCTAAAAACGGGGCTGCAACGGATCTGATACAGACTGATACAGATTTGAAAATAGTGTGACGTCAGTGACGAGCAGAGATGGGGACTCGAGTCTGTGACTCGGACTCGAGTCGCACTTAAGTCGCACACACAGAGACTTCAGACTTGACTTGGACTCCTGCTCAAAAGACTTCAGACTCGACTTGGACTCGTGCTTTGGGACTCATGAACAATCATTGTGTTTTCTATTTTTGGCGTATTAACTTTGAGGAAACTCTGAAACGTCTGACGGGCGTCCTTCCTTTGTTTCATGGTAACCATGGTAACCTCATTACGCCGGTGCGCGCCTCTCGCACTACCTCATGTTAACACCATGGCGACCGGCGGCACACCTGCAGCTGTACCGCTTGTAATTAGCTCGAACAAAACTTCGAACAAAACGCCGGCGGCACCAACAAAAGGAGCGCACACTGCAAAGTCTGCAATATTAAAATCAAGGATGCTGGTGCAACAACGTCAAATTTCATCAGGCACTTGAAAACTCACCCGGAGAGGTCAGTCACATTAACGCATATGGACGGTTAGCAAACATGTTTAGCTCAGCATCAGCTATGTAATGTTAACCTAGCTTGCTACTAGCTTTGTAACTGAATATTTGAAAAGATGAGTGAATGTTTGCTTGTCACACTTGTTTGCGTTGAGTCGCGTTGACATCCAACACTTGACATGACATAAAAAAGGTTGGTAACGTTAATCATTACGTTCCGCTGCCACCATCTACTGGTTAACGTTAAACGTAGAAAAATACATAATACATCTGTCGGTTTATAGGCAGGTTACAGGTTTATTGTTGACCACGTAACGTTAATGTTACAGGTTTATCAGGTTACCATTACACTGGGTTTGAGTGAGAGGATAGAGGAATATGTTTATTTATAGTAGACTTAAAAGATGTCATTAGAGACCCAGTGTAATTAAACAATACGGTTGCAGAGGTCAAATTTCTGATTCTGAAGTGTTTTGCTTATAAGTTGTTTGCATTTAATAATAATAATAAATAATAAATTCAATTTATATAGCGCTTCTCATCTGCAAAGACAAATCTCGAAGTGCTTTTAGCTAAAGTGTGATGTTTTTCCTCATATTGCATTGCAATAGCCTGTTTAAAGTGATCATATAATAAACAACTAATCAGTACTGATACTGTATGCTAATAGATATAGGAGTGATAATAATACAGTAAATGCTTTGAATTTCTTAGATATAGCTGTGCAGTATTCTTAACAGACTGGATAGCAGCAGACAATAGAAGGCTTATTACAACCAGAAGAGACATGAGACTTTTATTTTTTAGAGACTTGAGACTTGACTTGGACTCGTGACCAAAGACTTGAGACTTGATCAAGTCTCACCCCACAAAGACTTGAGACTTGACTTGGACTCGTGACCAAAGACTTGAGACTTGACTTGGACTTGCAAAAAAAGACTTGTGAACATCTCTGGTGACGAGGAGCTCCGCCTATATGGCCAACTCTCCACCAATCAGGGGAATGAGAGGTTGCCATGGCATGGTAACAGCATGGTAACATGACACTCGTAACTCAGCCCCCTCGTTTGCAGGGGGGCGTGGTCAGCTGCAGCGCATGCAAAGACGGGTGGAGGAGAGGAAAATAGAGCAAAATGAGGCATGGCTAAAATGCATGATCTGTTTGGTATTTTTTTTTTAAACGTATAAATATACCTTATATAGGTATGGCCCTACAATATATTATTCAAATATAGCATGACAGGTCTCCTTTAAATAGTACTATCAAAATGTAGAACTTGCAAATAAAGATGATCCAAAGGGCCTACACTGTACATTGAACATAATTGATCATACTTTACCCAAATTGTGCTGGCATGGTACACTCGTGTCCTCCTGAAAACCTTTTCTTAATATAGTCTTCCAACCTTGACTTGTATATTTGACGTGACAACTGCCATTATGCAAGCAGGAATCAAAACATGGTATAAAGCACTGGTCTTCCTGTCAGCTAAACGGATTGTTTAAATGAATGGCAAACAACGTAAATCAAACTGAAGGGAAAGGACTTTATGGACTTTTCTTCCTCCCTTCTCCTCTTTTTTCTCCCTTTTTCGCTCTAACTCTCCTCCATGCTTGCCATAACAAAAGACAGAAAACACAAATAAATGACAGCTGCTAAACACACACAATGAATGTGCGAGTGTGTGAGTTTTACCAATAAATGAAGACCATCCATTTGGCATAAAAATGTAGTTGGTTGTTTCAGGCTTTCACATGGTTTCCATCAGCTGTAGCGTCAGTTAATAAAGTCCATGTCTCCTCGCTCCTCATTACAGAAAGAGGAGCATCAGAGTCTTTCAGGATGGAAGGCAGGAAGTGTTTCTGGGTCAAGCAAGTGAGGAGGGGTCAAATAAGGAGACTTTAGTGTACAAGAGAGAAGGAAGAGAGAAGGAAGAGAGAAGGAAGAGTGATGGAACGTGCTCTTAGTGTTGTTGCCTGAAATGCGCCTCGATATGTTATTTATACATATGCCATCGACTCTTAGAAATGTCATTATGTTTGATTCCAATCTGGGTGATGAGATGTTGCAAAACATTATATTGAATTCCAGGATGAATACATGTTCTAACCAATCCTATCCTACGAATGGTTAAGTGCCATAACTATGATAGTGAATATAACAGAATAAGTACTCCAATTGGTAAAGACTCAAGGTTGTGACTACTGCTCCCTTTTTGTGTCTGTTTCTTTTCTGTGGTTTGCTTGTATGTTTTGTCTTAAGTGTAAGTCTTGGAAATGTCACATATTTGCTGTCATATTCTCCATGTTGTTTCTTTGTCTGAATTATATTCTTTTTTTGTAATGCTTCAGACGCTGGTGACTTATCCATCTCTGTGAAGTGTGTGACTCTCTAGGACAATACAGGTGAAACATTGCTCTCCATTAAACCTCTGAAGATGTTATTCCAGGGGAAAAAACACAGGATATTTCGGTGCAGTGCAAATCCAAACAGAACTGGATACACAACAAACTGAAAAGCTTAAAAAACTGGACAACCACATGCTTCTGTAAAGCTTCCCTTCACTCATCTCCTCTTCATTGTCTGCAGGACAGCACCCTGGTGCTGGGTACAAATATGAACTCTTTACTAGCCAACAGGGGTGTAACGGTATACGTACCCGTACCGAAATTATTCGGTACGGGCCCTTCGGTTCGGTACACGTATGTACCGAAGTGTACCGAACGAATATAACATTAAACGTAAACAATTGAGAACGTGAACAATTTCTTGGAAGTAATCTAAGGTGCTGCGTCGCAGCGTTTGAGTAGCATGTTCCTGCAGCCCATGCTCCGGGCGGGGCTGCATGAACGCAGCGTTCAGTGCAATTTCAACGCGTCATAGAGCGACCAAGTCATTTCATTGGACGAGAGGCATACTATGAGAGCTGGTCACAGGGATGCGTTCAAATTTAGTCTGTAATTTGAGGAACTGTCGAAATGGCGAACGCAGATAAAGTTGAGCTCGAGAATCCTCCAGCATCATTGAAGTCTCCGGTTTTGGGAACATTTTGGTTTCGCAGTTACGTACAAGGATGACAGACAAAGACAGGTGGACCGAACCAAAGCTGTTTGTCGGCATTGTTCAACTAACATTGGTTACGCGGCTGGCAATACATCAGACGTGCACACTCATTTGCAAAGGCATCACCCGAACGTGAATATCACCGGTACCAAAAGAAAAAAGACTGAAGTGCAAACCCAACTCCCGCTAGCATTTAAGCCTCCACCACTCGCAAAAAGTTCAGACCGAGCCAAAGCTATTACAAACGCCAAATATCCTTATGTTGCCATGTTAGCAAAGCGCTACCTGGCTGTATCTGCTACCTCTGTCCCTAGCGAGACACAGGAGGAGACATTGTTAGTGCCAGCAGATCTGCCCTTTCGGCAAGCAAGTTCATTTTTCTTTAAAAAAACATGAAAATACAATGACAAGCAAGTCATAATGTCAAACTGGCTGCTTAGGTACTAGTACAGTACAGTTCAAATACAGATTATTTCAGTTAATCGAAATGCTGCACCTTAATGTTTATTTTATTATATTTTGTATTTATTTGAGTGAATACATTATTCACAGTTTAATAATAATAAAAAAAAAACTAAAAATATGTTATGTTTTGTGATAATTGTTTCTGCTGTACCGAAAACGTACCGAACCGAACCGTGACCTAAAAACCGAGGTACGTACCGAACCGAAATGTTTGTGAACCGTTACACCCCTACTAGCCAATGTACTTTAATCGTACCTCTCTATTCAACCTTACACACACTTCCCACTCTGTATGGGCGGTTGTGGCTAAGGAGATTATTGCGGCATCAACCAATCAGAGGGTCAAGGGTTTGACCCCAGGGCCCTGCAGTCAACATGTCAAATGGCGCATTTCCACTGCAGCGACGGTTTAAGCATGCCGTGACAAACCCGGCCCGTTTTTTGTTGCGTTTCCACTAGGTGTAGTTCCGGCTAACTGGGAACTTTTTCACAGTTTTTCTGGCACTCCAAAATCGTGGTTCTTTCCGGGCCAACAACCGGGCTGAGTATGCTAAACTAGAGAGAGAATCGCTGGCAAGATGCTACAACAAAATGAACATATTTGACCGTGATTTAATTGTAATACACGGTTCAAAATGATGAATTAATTCTTTGACAAGTCTACAGACAGACGGCAGGCGAAAAACCTTTTAAAATGCGTGTTTTCTGGATGGAGATTGGCTAAGCTAACGCAGTATGTGCTCCGACCGTCCACACTCACAACAACGGCCTACAGACATAAATAAAGCAGCGACTGTATTCGCCATGACACAGACAGTCTGTGGTTTGTACTTGTTTCACTTTTGTCTAGTTTCTGAACAGATATGAGGAGCTGTGAGCTCTGAGTGCTAACAGCTAACGGCTGATGTTGGTTTTGTGTTTCGCATTGAAGATGACGTCACGGCTCCGCCTACACTGCGTTACTATAGTTATTGCCCCAGCTACTAAACTGTAATGGAAACGCAGCATAAAGTGAGCCTGTCCTACCAAGGCCTAACTATACCGTACTAAGCCGTGCGAGGCCCTGCAGTGGAAATGCGCCAAAAGTGTCCTTGGGCGCTTGGAAGGAATGGTTTTACACCTTGAAGATATCTTTTGGTATCCTTTTTTATATGATTTGTACATTACCTTAAAGTAATAATTAACCATACTGCAGCTGATTTGAAGAAAACGTTCCTAAACCTTTCCACACCTTCAAACTGTCCTCTCTGTTTGAAGCTTCATAGAAGTTCTCAGATCACATGAAGACAATGCACTCTCTCCCTCTCACACACACTGTAAACCATATACTGTACAATATATTCATTTGATTCCCACCAGGGCTGCTCTCTCACTGTGACGCATTTGGTCCTGGGAGCCATGTTGCATACCTCAGGCCCTTGTCTAAACAGGAAAAGGAGTTTGAATCAGTAGTCCTTTGTAGTGGATGAGCTTGGCGGGCAGCCAGCCAGCTCTTCTGCTGCAGAGAGCGGGAGGAGAACTTGTGGATCCTGATCTGATGACGGCCCTCTCCGCTCTGTTTACATGGGCCCAGGACTCTGCTCTCAACCTGTTTTCTCATGTAACCTTGCTCTGGCCCGGCGGTGTGGAGCAGCATTGTGTTTGCATTCCTCTCACTGGTAACGTGTGGATTTCATCGAGTACGGGAACAGGAACACAATCTATGGACACATTAAGATACTTCGTCTCTATGTTGTGCATTCAATTTGAGGACAAATGATTTGCCAGTCCTATTGTTAACCCGGAAATGTTCAGTACCCAAAGAAACTGTCAGATAATAACTTTTTCATGTTGGACAATTTGCATAATTAGCAATAAATAGCATAATCACCTGTATGGGAAATATTTTAACATCACCTTTTTGTTTATCATTTTTCATTTATAAGTGTAAATCACACTGGGGCATGTCACCTCATCATTTGTAATCGCTTATTTTTTCCATATTACTTTGTCAAAGTATAATTTCTAAAATATATTTTTTTAAAAGCTTGCACCAAGACATTTTAGGTAAAAAAAACGCTTTCAGAGAGGTTTATTCGCACAATAAGAAAACGTAATATGCAATGTTTATATATTGTAAATGAATGTAAGTTGAACAAATCTACCAATCTGCTAAGAAAATCTTCTGATCAGTAACTTTACATTTTTGTGGTTTCTTGTTTTTTTCCCGATCTGCTAAAACTGATCCAACCCCACCCAAAAATGGCCTGATATTGTGTATGTTGAGAATCTTCTGACCCCTATGTCCCGGCCATTGACACCCTCGACCTTAATCCTTTCAGGATCAAAGATGGCAGTTAAAACCAGGAAAGGGCCCTTTTCCTTGGTGGGCGGATTTTGGTTCACTTTGAGTTGATTTTGAAGTTTTAGATGATGCTGGATCAGTTCTATTGGACAGATTGCTTAATCTATTTGAAATAAACCAAAACCACACAGCTATTCCCGAAAGTAAACTACAGTGTATTATCCTGCCAACAATTGCTTGCATTTATAAATGACTGTAATCATTAATTTGGTTATTTTTGTCAAACTAATGCAAAGCAGTCGTCCAGTTCTTGAGGGTTGACAAAGATAAGTGTCGAGTGTGTTCAATCTGAGCTGTAGGATAGATGATACACACCAGGCCATGGTATATATGTGAACATACAGAATGGGGACAACATGTTTTTCATTAATAGAAAAGAGGAATCTATAAGTTAGGGTTTCAGTTGGGCCGTTACACCCTTCCATCACATGCCTCACAGTGGATAGAACAAACCTAAGATTTAGATTAGAAGACACTTAAGTGAGACTTTGTGCATCTCTAATGGCCAGATCACAAATCTGAGCAGTGTGCCAATTTGTTTCCTGGCTTTATGCAACTCAAAGCGGGCCCATACTAATCTAACACAGCAGTGAAGCTCCTTCAAATAAAAAGCTGGAGCACTTTAGCAGCTGACTTCCAAAAATAATAGTTGAGGTAAGATGCTAATAATACATGTAAGAATAAACTACAATTGCAATGAAAACAACACACACAAAAGAAAATGAAACTTTAATTAAATGTATTATGTCTACAGTATTCACATAACTGTATGAGGTTAGTTGAAACCAATAATATCAAGTTAAAATAAGAAATAGTAGGTTCAACTTAATATTATTGCTTTTAACTAACCTAACACAGTTCTGTGAAATGTTGTTGACATAATACATTTAATTAAAGTCAACGTTTCAGTTTTTCAGAGCAAGCAAGACGTTATATTGTCTCTGTGTCAGTTCTCAGGTCAGTTCCTTATAGACAGCGGCCCCTCAGAGATATCATTTATTTGATAGAAGTGTAAGTACTTCCTTGTCTTTCCTGTCTGATACTGGATGTTCCTTGTTCCCCCTGTCTTTTGGTTTCTCAAGTCATCCCGGTTTGTTCCTTGTTTTGTTCTGCTGTTTTCTTTTCCTTGGGTTTTTATGACCTTGCCTGGTCTGTCATATTCTTTCAGTTGATCTGATCAGCCTTAGTTACATTAAGCTCACTTTTAGTTTTTCATACCTGCCTCCCTTGTGTTTTCTGCATTATTTGAATGTATGTAATTCCCTTTGGATAAAAGCTGCTTAATTAATGTCATTTGAAATAAAAATGGGTTCAGAAAGAAAGACTCAGGTAAATGTAAACAGAGAGTTTGGATCATGGTTGGAGATAGAACTTATTTCAGATGAGAAATGACACCAAAATGAATCCGTTATTCTCCTCTGTTATTTCACTCTTTTTGGATTTTCACAGATAAACTTTCTTTTTATGATAAGAGTAAGATCATCAGGCAGACTTTAGGCCCAGGACAACATGTAGCCCCCCTCAGGATCTAAATGGTGTAAAGAGCAGCTTTTTCTCTGCTCATGTAAACGTTGTTGCCGTAGTGACAGGCCTGTTTTAGATCTACCACAAACAGCTTCTGGCAGGGGAAGACATTTGTGGAACTTCCGGCAGTTTCCTTCTCCAAAACCCTCTAAATAATTTTAGAGAGCCACTGTTTGAAATGTGGGCCGGTGAACATGGGGTATAGAATACTTCAACTGTTGTAATAATGTAAATGTCCCTGTTGCGGGACAAAGAAAAGGAATATTTACAATTACATGAACCCATATTTTGACCCAGTCTAATAATCCAACAGAATAAGTCATTTATTTCACTTCAGTCATGTTAGGTACACTGATAAAACTGAAACTGCAATTTCCCATTGTGATACAAATTAAATACATGTTCCACTGCCTTTCGTATTCAGCCCCAAGTCCTCCTGAGTGTCCGCACTAAAACCAATACATGTTAATGTCTTCCAGTGAAACACTAGAAATAGGTTGTGCTCTGTCACAGTTTGTGCCGGCCAGCTGTCCTGGTTGTTAGCACACATCCATTTGATTTCTACCTGATTTGATAGGCGAAATAATACATTCTTCAGTTTTTGAGCAATGTGCCTTTGTTTCCCAGCTATATATGCAAATCAGACAGGCCTCCACTAAAATCCTAAGAGAGTGGTTACAGTTATACAGCAGTACATTTCCTTAAGGTGAATAACCAGAGCAATTTGTCAGTTTTCCTTCAACAAACAGCTCAGGACATTTTTCTAAAAATGAATTCAAGAACAATCTCATGCATGAATACATGGAATTCATCCTACTTTGGAAGGTGCAGATCTTATCTCAGCAAATATTTCAGAGTTCTGTGGACTTAATCCATGACGTACTGGAGTTGAGATTAGGAGGTGGAGTCGCAGTTGTATATGCTTCTCTGCACTCTCTCCAATAAAATACCCAATATTAACGGTGTGTGCGTCTGCCCAAGGACAATTTAAAGTAAAACCTAATAGAGGTGTCACACATAATAACTTAATAAAAGTAAATGTAACAACTACTGCAGTGCAACAAAACAGGAAGATTAAATGTGGACTCTTAAACATAAGATCTCTAGCACCTAAGCTATATTGATAAATGATTTAATATCTGATTATAATATTGATATATGCTGTCTCACTGAAACTTGGTTGAGACATGAAGAATATGTCAGCATAAATGAGGCTACTCCACCCAGCCATATTAATACTCATATTGCTCGAGACACAGGCCGAGGAGGTGGAGTTGCAGCCATCTTTGACTCAAATGTACTTATCAATACTAAACCAAAATTAAATTATACCTCCTTTGAAAGTCTTGTTTTTAGTCTTACGCATCCGACCTGGAAAACTCTGCAGCCAATCTTATTTGTTACAGTGTACCGTCCACCAGGTCCTTATTCAGAATTCTTATCAGAATTCTCTGAGTTTTTATCAACTTTGGTACTTAAAACAGATAAAGTAATTATCGTAGGTGACTTTAATATTCATGTTGACGATGATAAAAATAGCCTTACTGTTGCATTTAACTCTATATTAGATTCTATTGGTTTCCGTCAGAGTGTAAATAAACCAACCCACTGTTATAATCACACTCTCGACCTTGTTCTGACTTATGGTATTGAAATTGAGCAACTATTAGTCGAACCGCATAATCCTGCTTTATCCGACCATTTTCTGGTAACTTTTGAAGTACTGTTACTAGACTACAAAGCATTAGTCAAAAGCTCTTGCGGCAGAAATCTATCTGTTAGTGCTATAGCCAAATTTAAGGAAGAGATTCCACCAATACTTAACTCGATAGCATGTCTGCATGTAGGGGAGGAAACTTATACAACATGTACACCACCCCAAATTGATCATGTTGTTGATAGTGCTACAGATGCACTGCGAATAAAATTGGACTCTGTTGCTCCTTTGAAAAAGAAGAAAATAAAACAACATAGACTAGCTCCATGGCATAATGCCGAAATCCGCAAAATAAAGCAAAAGTCGAGACAGCTTGAAAGGATATGGCGATCCACTAAACTTGAAGAATCTCGTTTAATTTGGCATATTGCTCTAAATGAATATAAGAAAGCACTGCGTAAAGCGAGAGCAGCGTACTACTCTTCATTAATAGATGAGAATAAGAATAATGCAAGATTTCTTTTCAGCACTGTAGCCAGGCTGACAGAGAGCCATAGCTCAATTGACCCTTCTATTCCCATAGCACTCAGTAGCAATGATTTTATGTGCTTTTTTAACGATAAAATTGTTACTCTTAGAAACAAAATCAATGACCTCTTGCCTTTGACCAGTATAGTGTTATCAACAGCTCCCGGAGATGTGGGTTCTGATGTTACACTGGATGGTGGGCTGGAATGCTTTTCAGCCATAAACCTTGAACAATTAAATTCAATGATTCTTTCTTCTAAACCATCAACGTGTATCTTAGACCCGATTCCAACTAAGCTGTTGAAGGAAGTTTTTCCATTAATTAGCACTTCTTTATTAAATATTATGAATATGTCTTTATTATCAGGTTATGTTCCACAATCATTTAAAGTAGCAGTGATAAAACCTCTTCTTAAAAAGCACAACCTCGATCCAGAGGTTTTAGCAAACTATAGACCTATTTCTAATCTCCCATTCCTCTCAAAAATTCTCGAGAAAGCAGTCGCAAAACAGTTATGCGATTACTTAAAAAACAATGATTTATTTGAAGTTTTTCAGTCTGGCTTTAGAACACATCATAGCACAGAGACAGCTCTGGTTAAAGTCACAAATGACCTTCTAATAGCCTCAGACAAAGGACTTGTCTCTATTCTTGTCTTGCTCGATCTCAGTGCTGCATTTGATACTATCGACCATGACATCCTATTGCAAAGACTAGAGCACTTAGTTGGCATAAAGGGAACTGCGTTAGACTGGTTTAGGTCCTATTTATCTGAACGCTCTCAGTTTGTGTGTGTCAACGATGAATCTTCCATGCAAACCAAAGTTAGCCATGGAGTGCCACAGGGCTCAGTGATTGGACCTATTTTGTTCACACTATATATGCTTCCCTTAGGCAATATTATAAGGAATCATTCTGTAAATTTCCACTGTTACGCGGATGATACTCAACTATATTTATCCATCACATCCTGATGAAACTAATCATCTAAATAAAATTCAAGACTGTCTTAAGGACTTAAAAATGTGGATGACCTTAAACTTTTTGATGTTAAACACGGATAAAACTGAAGTTATTGTACTCGGCCCAAAGAATCTACGAAACAAACTATCTAAAGATATACTAACTATGGATGGCATTAATTTGGCCTCCAGTGAGACTGTAAGGAATCTTGGTGTTATATTTGATCAGAATTTATCCTTTAACGCCCACATAAAATCAATCTCAAGGACCGCCTACTTCCATCTACGCAACATTGCCAAAATTAGGCATATCTTGCCTCAAAACGATGCAGAGAAACTAGTCCATGCATT
>CALSBZ010046899.1:834981-847233 GCA_943591055.1 Gobionotothen gibberifrons | reverse complement strand
ATTAATTAGATTAATTTTTTTAATCGAGTCCCGGCCCTAGTAAAAACGTTTGGCAAATCCTAAATAAACTATTAGGTAAACATAAGAAACAGGAAAATAATGCTCTAGAATTAAAAATCAATGATGCCCTGATAAAAGACCCTGCAGTGTTGACCAGCTCTCTAAATGAGTATTTTATAAATAGTGCTCTGGACATCACAAAGCTCTTCCCGCCATCTGAGGTCTCACCTAGCCCGATTGTGGATACACACCCCATTTTTGACCTGGAGGAAATCACAGAGGTTGAGGTAAAACATATAATCTTAGGGTTAAGAGGTTCTAAGGCTAGGGATGCAGATGATTTAGACACCAACTTTATCAAGACAAATATTGACGGTCTAATAAAACCAATTACTATGCTAGTAAATCAATCTATCAGCACGAGGGAAGTTCCATCATCCAGGAAGGTGGCCACGGTGACACCGATCTTTAAATCTGGGGATAAGGCAATGATGTCCAATTACAGACCAATCAGCATCCTCCCCTGTGTCTCTAAGGTAGCTGAGAAATGGGTGTCAAAACTAATCACCAAACATTTAGACAAAGGTTTCGCTCCACTCCACCCAATGCAGTTTGGTTTCCATGCTCACCACTCCACTGAGACAGCTAACTGTGTCTTTGTGGAAAAGGTTAAATGTATGTTGGACACGAGCCCATATGTAGGTGCTGTCTTCCTTGATCTCAGGAAGGCTTTTGACACTGTTGACCACCAAGTGCTCCTTACAAAGCTGACGTATTTCAATTTTTCGGCAGATTCAATACAGTGGGTTAAGTCTTACTTATCGAACAGTACATTACATTAATGACTTGCCTAATGTATGTCCTGATTTGAATGTACAAATGTATGCCGATGATGCAGTCATCTTTGTACATGGGAAAAATACTGAAATAATCACATCTTCTCTCTCAAATGCATTGGACAAGGTTCAACACTGGCTGAACAACATTTGCTTACAGTTAAATGCAAAAAAAACAGTATGCATGATGTTCAGTAAACGACCAGTCAAAATCGAAGGATCCAATGTGTTTTTCAAATCAAATCAAATCAAGTTTTATTTATATAGCACATTTATATAGCACATTTATAAGCGATTTTTGGTCGAGCCAAAGTGCTGTACATATAATAAAAATAGCCTACAGTAGGGACACTTTGCAGCAAATACAACAGCACAGATTGTTCAGAGTATCAATATGAGAAAAGCTACACCCTCTGTCCTTAGACCCTCACATCGTACAAGGAAAAACTTCCGCGCAAAACCCACCGTTTTAAAGGGGAAAAAATGGGAGAAACCTCAGGGAGAGCAACAGAAGAGGGATCCCTCTCCCAGGACGGACAGACGTGCAAGAAATGCGGTGTGTAAATCGAAGAGATAATACATTTTACAGCCTATAGACCGAATGTTAGGGAATGCGTGTGTCTGTAATAAGAAGATGAATCCACGAAGATGTCAGCTACAATCCTGTGGAAGCCACCAGGGAAGCAGCACGACACGACCCAGGCAGGACCGCAGCGATAGGTTCAGCCACAACCCGTAGACCACGACTTAATCCAGAGCTCAGGATAGAGGATCAAGGGCACAGGACTACTGCAAGACGATCAGCCTCGACTCCGGAACCCGGCGTAGATATAGATAAGAAAAAAACAAGAAAAAGAGATTTGGCTGGGTTAATCTGAAACAAGAGAATACACCGACACAGAAAGAGAGGGAAAAGGTCATTGGATAAAAGTTATTTTTGATAACCCTCAGGAAAGATCACCTGAACCTCCCCACGCAATCAATCAATTCTGACCCCTCAAGTGTACAAGTGAATTTAGAATAGTTTTTCTTCTCTTATATGAGAAACAAGGGTATGAAACGAAAAGAAAAGCCAGAAACAGAGGAAGGGAGGCACAACGTGGCTACGTAAATGCACTCTCCTAAATGTTAAACGAGTAAGAGGAGAAGAAATACAAAGCCAGAAGCTGTAATGAAAAGGCACCACAATTCTTCCCCTTGGAATAGGGTTGGAAACATTTATGAAAAAGGAGACAGGGGATACTGGTGAAGAGGGACAACAGTGAAAAGGCAGTAGGAGAGGCCTAAATGCACTCTCCTGGATTGAGATTAAAGGAAAGTACTGGGGAACAAAAAAGTACAGGAGGAAAGGCCCAACGAGTCAACGTAAACACACTCTCCTTTTTAAACGAAGCAGAAATAGAACTAGTCCCCCACTTCAAGTATCTTGGAGTCATACTGGACTCAAACTTGACTTTTAAGAAACATTTCAAGAAAGTATCCATTACCATTAAATTCAATTTTAAGACCGCGGAGGATGCACATGTGCAGCCTCGAAATTTCCCGCAACGAAGGACACCGGCCTCGGTAGAATTCCAAGGATCCTGGACATTGGAACAGTCCTTCGCCGGGACTCGATGACGTAGCATCCTTGAAATAGTGGCTCTGGAGGAGCCTTCCTCGACATTGAGAAACACCCAGTACATACGTCTCAAACCACACATGCGCACAGCTGCTGTGCCCTGAGAGGAAGTGACAATTGGCATTGTCAGTTACCTAGTTACCACCTTTATCATTTGCGGTATTAAATAATTCAGACTGCTAAATTAACCCTTTAAAGTTATTGGTGGCTTATTTTTGACACTAGTTTAGTGGTACACTACTTAAATTGTAGGGAAAACCCATGCAGGGTCAGTACCGTGTTCAGCAAAGCAATTGCGCCTGGAACACACCTGTTAGAAAGCTCACACATAGACAATTCCCCAACAGTGAATATGTATTGTTACGCACACACATGCACACACGCACGCACGCACGCACACACACACACACACACACACACACACACACATACACACTGACACACCTGTTGACTCTGTATCTCTGATTTGATTTAATCAATCAGAGTCAAAAAAAAGTTTGAATGAAGCACTGTTTTGTGTTCAATCCTGAAATTAAATACAGTTAAATCCCAGGTAAAATGTACGTTAGAGGGTCTTGAACATGTTGTATTAAATGTTCTTGTATCATGTGTTAGTATTTGTCTTTGTTTGATGTTGCAAATGGAGCTGCTGTGATGCAAAAAACATTTCAAACTTAATCTGATAGTGGCGAGCCGTCAGGGCCCTCTAGACCCTCTCTGAGGGCCTAAGATATTCTACAAAATAATATTTAAAAACATTAAGAATTTAATTTCTTTTAATTTTTTTGTAATTATATTTTTCATTAGTTTTACCAAAATAACTTGATTTAATTGTATTTAAAATAACATTTCCAAAGAAATAAATCCTTAGAATCTGCCTATTCGGTTTCTGTTTGAATGTGAAGGGTTAAATGAAAGAAGCTCCTTCAGCCGTCTCTGCGAGTTAAAGCTGTGAAGCTTTTCTTGTTTCCATAGCAACAACAACTTCCGGTCAACAGCGTAAACTCACCTTCAAAATAAAAGCATGCCAAATTACACATACAACTGCAACGAAAGTAACAAACACAATGCAATATCCTTTTCAATTTCAAAGAACACAAATTGGGTTATTTACAGGTGTTGTTTTGTGTGGTAGAGGGTCGCTTTCATTGATGAGTTTTGCACCACGGGCCGTTGTTTTGATATTCCGCTGAAATACGCTGTGACGTAATACCTCATTTTTTTCGAGGGAAGGGATGGGGGTCAGAGGGCCGAGGTATAAAAGTCACGGCTCGCCACTGTAATCTGACAATACATTTTTATCGTATCGTATAATGTACTTCCCATAATTCGCATTGGTACATTTATCGACTCAAAACAGCAAAATGCAAGAACAAAACTATGTGGTTAGGACAAAGCACTAGACCAGTGGTCTCCAACACGTCGATCAATAAGCCCTCAATAAGTAGCTCGCCAAGCAAATCCAAAATGTAAAAAATACACACAAAAAAAAGGAAATGTAATTAAAATGATCTACCCTATGCATAAACGAAACCTCAATCATAGCGAATACTTTCTACAACTCTATATCTATCTAACACCCCTCCTCCCCCCACCCCCCAATGAATATCGACCAATCACGTTCTTGCTTGATTTGCGGGACCAGCGTTGCAGTCGGGAAGAAAATCAATGTGGAGCGGCACCTCACCGCTTCATAAGGAGTTTGACCGTGATTTTCCTTCTGGCAGAATCTACACAACACATCAGCCCCATTGAACACAGCCTAGTCGTGCCAGCCTATACTGTACAACACATGAGGGGCAGAGTTTTACTGTGTGTGTGTTGCAACTTGCATATATATTTATTGCACTTGACGCACGCACATGGGCGTAATTTCCACTGGGGACAGGGGGGACATGTACCCTAAGGTGACCAGATTTTCTAAATTAAAACTGGGGACATTTTCAGTTTTGCGGTCAATATATCATTAACATATCCAATTTTCTTTACTGTTAAAGAAAAGAGGGGGACAATTCTGGTTCAATGTAATTCGAACATTTGAACTGTTGGATGGATACAAACAGAAGGACGATAGCTCATAGCCTATATGAGACTTCAAAGATCTTTTATTTTGAAACTGTACATCAGATAGTCCAGATTCTCTCTGAGTGACTAGATGGGGTGTCCTGCTATCACCCTGGAGTGAAATAAGTCTTTGATAATTTGACAGTTTTTTATTTATTCTTGTATAAAAACAGAACGACGATAGCCCATATATGAGATTTCAAAATAATTTTATTTGGAAATTCTTCATCAGATTGTCCTGATTTTCTCTGATTGACTAGATGGGGTCTCCTGCTATCACCCTGAAGTGAAATAAGTATTTGATTGACCTCGAATGACTCTTTCATTATGGACAGTTTCCATTAAATAATAATCAAAATATAGATGGACAATAGATCTAATTTGAGATTTTAAACAGCATACATTTTAAATTGTGCTTCAGAAAGTAATGTTATTTTAGGAGTGTTGTGAGATGGTATCAACATCAATTGAAATGGATGCTTAAAGGTAAGCATATAATAATGTTAACATTTGCTAAATATACACAACTAAAAACTAAACTTTTGTTGAAAGTAGCTCTCGTCCTAAAAAAGGTTGGAGACCCCTGCACTAGACTGTTCAGTGTTGCATCCAGCTGTGTTCCCTCTGTCCAACAGTGAGGGAGAAGAAGCGCCAATAGTCCTATCTGCTGTCATGATAAAGATAAAGATTAGAAGAGAAGAGCTGTGTAACAGAAAGAGAGTTACACCCCCCCCCCCCCCCCCCCCTGCTACAGTCAGGGAGGCTGGCTTTTATCATGTCAACACACCGAGGGCTTTTAAGTAAGCGGTAAAATAATAAATACACCCAAAACACCAGCTGCAGGCTCCAGAATGTTGATTTTAAACAAATAGTCGGGGGCATTATTGGTGATTGCTTCATCAGGTGGTGGCAGTGTTGGGCAGGCAGCCGTGGTGGAATGTTACCAACCCGTTACAAAGTAACTGTTACTGTAATCACATTACATTTTTCGGTAACGCAGTAATGTAACTTGTTACTGTTATAAATTCAGTAATCACACTACAGTTACTAACGCTGCGCGAAAAAATGACTAGATTCCCCCACTTGACTTGATACATTATTCAGAAGTTTACAGTAACTTTGGATAATATCACACGGGTTACGGAGCCTCTCTTTTCCTCTCTCCCTCTCCTGACAGCCCGTTTGTATCTCATGCAGCTCGCTGATCCAGTGAATGAGTGACCCGACAGTAAATAATAGACATATTTATAACAAGTTTAGCTAGTTCCAGGGGTAGATAAGATTGGATTAAATATTTCTAGTCACTAGAAGGATTTCCGCTGCAGGTTTATATTTGCGCAACATTTGAGCGACTTGTCCACATGCAACTGTCACAGGGGTTGTGCTGCAGTGCAGAGACATGGCTGAGTCATCAACAGCTATAACTTTTACCATTATTTTGAATTCGTCTGCAAACACAACATAACATAAAACCTCTCCAAGCACCTGCAAAGGCAAGGCTAACACGAAGCTAGTAGCTAAAGACCCCCGAACCGAGTGATGATGTTGAGTGTGTGCCGACTCCGAACAAGCAGCAAAAACTAGAATGTTCACCGTTATTAACTTGTGTTATGTCTTCCTTATTGCAATAGTAATTGTTATATGTGTGCACATGTAGGCCTACGTTTTCAGTTTTGGCTATAGGCTGTTGCTGAGTAACGAGAAGTAAAGTAATATATAACTTTTTTTTAAAGTAATGAGTAATGTGTAATACATTACTTTTTTGGAGTAACGACCCCATCACTGGTTACCAAGTACTGTACTAAAGTAACAAATTGAGGTACTTGTACTTTACCTGAGTAATTTCACATTATGCTACTTTGTACTTTTACTACACCCAATTCTTTCTTGGCAAATAGTGTACTTTTTACTCCACTACATTATTTTACAGCTTTAGTTACTTTGCAGATCTAGATTATTAATACAAAAATATCAATCAAATCATTCATTAGCATATAATATTATAGGTTAAACTTCACAGTAGTATATAAAGTACATTAAATAAACCCCTTCTTTACCAAGTGCAACATTGAAGTAATGAACATGTTAATACATTAATCATTTTTACTAAAATATTTAAAACATATGGTGGTTTAAATATTCTGCATAATGAAACATTTGATGTTAATACTTTTGTACTTTTACTTAAGTACACATTTGAATGCAGGGCTTTTACTTGTAACGGAGTATTTTTACACTGTAGTATTGCTACTTAAGCAACTAATGTGAGTACTTGTCCCCCCTCTGGCAGGCAGCATGTTCTGTAACAGTAGTGCTCAGCAGTCAGTGCAGCAGTACTGGTAGAAATCAAGGTCTTACACAGTGCCAGCTGTCTTGTCGAGCACTTTGGGATAGCTCATGTAACATGATACGGTTTGCTTCGAAATCTCACGAACTGCACAAACTACTTCAACAGTAGAGCCTTACAAATGCAGGAAAAATTTGAACTGTTCTTTTCACGAAGATGAAAGCAAAGTGTTTCCTGTTTCCAGAAACAGATGGGAAGCTTGGCTTAGAAAAATCCTCAATCAAAACAAGATTTCATTTTGGAACGCCAGTGATGCGTTCATCAATCAATTTACATCGGAGATATGTTTTTCATAACTTTCCCAGTCTTGCATTTATGGACTTAATTTTGTACTCACTAAAGCAAATGTTAGTGTCAACGAAAAAGACACCGGTGCTGCAAGGTTAAACATGCAGCTGACGGACAAATTACACAGCCTAATCTGTTTTCTCTTCCAGAAACTTTGGCCCCATAGTTACAGCTCCGAGGTGTGTTCTGTCAATCAAAATGAAAATAATGCATCTATCACATAAGGCCATGATAATATGACTTCTCAAAGAAAAGTGGTCTTGTGGCTTAACTTGTCCCATCTCAGGGGGAAGTTGATCCGAGTCAAGGGGTAAAGTGAAATATATATCATCCTTTATCTACTACCTGCTTTGGTGTCTGCACTGTAGTAACACCTGCTTCATCAACATTATAAATCATGCTGGAGGGAATGTATGCCAGTAAAACGAACACGAAATAGCCAGATCATATCCCCCTGACCCAAACAAATTGATATCCTTGTAAATATAGCTGGTACTGTAGGTACACACATGTACCAGTCGTAAATGTACTTTAAAGATGTATATAGGCTAGTCATTGATAGTTATTCATGTTATCAAATGCGGTTATTCTCTCATCTGTCTATCACTTTTACCAGATTGTCAAAGAACTCCTGCCAGGAATACGGCAGGGAAGATGGTGGTGTGCCTTTTACAATTAATGAACCAATCTAGACCTGAAAGAATATAATTCATTCTATCAAGATATTGTATTTAGCTACACAAGACCAGTTAACCTTAGCTGAACTACTGGATCATGTGATCTCTTGCACACCCTCCCTGCTAAACCCTTCTCTTCACAGTTGTCTAGTACAGGAATGTTGTTGTTTCTACAATGTTTAAAACATAAGAAACAAATCAGTTGTGTAAATCTACATTGAAATACCATTTTATACTACAGAGACTCAACTTAACTTCAATGCCTCATGGGGGGATTAGTTGAACCACTGGCTCACTTTGCCCACAGCCACTTTTTGGGAAAAACACTGTATACTTTAGTCCTTAATGCAAATCTTTAGCTAAATGATTCACATGGTTTTACACCTTGCTAAATAACCAACATGTATGAGACATATGTTCAGAACTGGGTACATTTCCTTTGACATAACAGTAATTATACCTGACATGTATGTACTTTGAGCAAAACATGGTTTATTGTGAAAAAAACACATTTACCATGTGCTTCTCTCCATCACAGCCAAATATAAATGATGGATGCTTACCCACTGGCTCATCTTACCCCACTCTCCCCTATGGGAGATGGAGTCGAGAGTTGAGAAACACCATGGCAACAGGAATTACTGTATCAATAAGCATATACTTTTCATTGGTCTAATGTTATATTAAGAGTACAATAATACATTTGAGAATTCATAAATGTTACGAAAATTGTTCAAATTTACAATATTTTCGATGGGATGAAGGTGATGTAATGCGGATGGATATGGTGATTGCAGATTAATGTAAGCTATTTCGCCTGCAATGGCAGGGAGGAGATTTATTTTTTCGGTTTGACCACAGCAACATGATTGGCAGGTGTAGAATTTTCTTACGAATTGAGTTTAATGTAAGGGGTGAAACTCTCAGTTGATTAGTAAGAAGCGGGGGCAGTGAGTGTTGTGAATAGATAGTCTTCCTGATTGAACTTACCCTAACATTCCGGGTAGGGTACTCCAAAAATGTTTATGCCATTTGAGTGTGGTCTTTTATTTTCACCCTATAAACAGTTTTGCCTGAGATTACACTGTGGTCAGACAACATTCAGGTTAACGACCGAACGTCTTTACGAGTAAGGTACATGGACACAGAGCGCAATTTGGTGAGGGCATATTAGCCGCAGTTTGCTGTGCTGGCAGAGTAACACCACATTTCCACCTCTCAACAGGGAAGCAGTTGGTCAATGCATGATGGAAATGTTGCAGCTAGTTTGTAGGGGGTGTTGTGGTGCATTAGTGGCCTTGCCCATTTTGTGCTTCAAATGTTTTAGGAACAGATTTAGGTGAATGCATTTAGGTTGTTGAGAAAAAAAATATCCCACTTAATGTTAGATTTCATTATAATGTAGGTGGTAGAGCTGCACTGTCTTAGCACATCATATTCGATGTCAACTTTTCAAAAGTTGACTGATCAAAAGAATAATTCATATCTAAACTAAACTGTACTTTGTGGCTGATGACCATTCAAGATAACGTCAGTGAAAGTAGTTGGACGGCGAGTACGTTGTTTTCCCTTGTCCAAGTACATATTTATTTTAAAAGACAATGTGAGGAGAATGGAATATGCTATACTAAAGAAATGGGGGGAAATAAGAAACAGATAACCTACAAAACTCAAGTTGTTAGTGTTCTGATTGTTGCCCTGCTAGATTATTCATGCCTGTCAGTATTGTTACAGTTATGTCAGTCTGTTTTACACTTTTTCTAAAACACTCAGCCCTACCCTCCCCATCAATTCTACAGCCCGCATTTCCCGACCCAAAAAAAAGAAAAAAATAATGGTGACGAACTGAATGTGAGCAGCGAAGCGTCCCAGCCCCATGCTCTTTTAATGTTGTGTTGTGTTTTCTGTTCTGTTGTTGAGGCGCTGGGGACATTCCTGGCACTGAGCTCTTTGGTCTCAATTGCAAGCAGCTGCCCACTCCCACTCCCCGAGAGCAGACTCTATCTCCCACGGGATCTGCTGCATATTTATTTCTAAGAAATCATTCCAACAGGGTAGCTTTTAAAACATGTCATGTCACATTTTCTTTGCCGTCCATGGAGAGATTGCACTCGCCTACACACATCACCAAGGGCAGGGAAGTCAATGTGCTACCACCTAGTGTTTGTCTTCAAAACTGTACATTAAAGTGCTTATAACATTTCAAAAGACTGAGGTGTTATTATTACGGATGTCAATGTAAACATTACATTACATGTCATTTGTTAGACGCTTTTATCCACAGGAACAATTTGGGGTGAAGTGTCTTGCCCAGGGACACAACGGCATGCTGACTGCAGTGGCACTCAAACTTGCTATACCCTGATTCAAAGTCCAGCACACTACCCACTGAGCCACAGCCTCCCACTAAACACAAAAATGGACAAAGCAAGTTTACTTGATAACTGTCTTTTAATTCCAAGGTAGATGTTTACCATAAATTGCATGGCAGTAAAAAGCCGAACAAAACTGAGAACTGACTGGAGACCACTGGATATCCGGCCCAGTCGCACAAAAAACACGTGTAATTGCTACGTTGGCCCACAGGCCAACACGTAGTAGTTTCTCAAATTGTGAGATGGCTATGTTTTTTTCCCCCTATTCATTTCTAATGGCCAGTGTCCATGTCACTTGATGATTAACTTTCCCTTCGTGAAAACCAAAAAAATGACGGACCCCGACTTATTTTTTGTGGAAAATCCGAAGTTTTAGGATAGGTTCGCCATCAGCAGTAAGAACCGTCACTACTTTGGTGTAACAGCACACCATATCCATGGAGAAAAAGGCATTTTGCTGAACCATTCGATATGTTCTTGTTGGCCAACCCAATCTCACTGCATTTTGTGTTAAAGTCAGGAAATGTAATCTATTTACATCTATCTATCTATCTATATTCACCAACACGATTTTCCCATTTTTCTCGTGTCACACAGAACGCTTTTAAAAGCAATGTATTTCTACTGGTAGTATGTTTCGTGCCTGCACCACGTCTTTTTGTCCGGTCGGGTCTTGGAAGACAGGAAAAACATTTTCTTACTCAATATCAAGCCACAATTATTGTTTTAACTTTTTTATTTTAAATTGTACAATGTCTGACTTTTTTGCTGTCCATGAGGAAAAGAAATAGGGCTCAGAATACTGAAATCTGTATTTCTTTTATCTTTTTTTCCTTCTAATTTGTTATTCTTTTCTAAACAACACACTGTTATTTACTCAACAATAACACACAATTAACCTTGTTTTTATTTATTTGTTTAATTCTATAATGTCTGTTTTTTTTTGCCGTCCGTCAGGACCGAGAGTCAGAGCGTATCAGGACACCTGAAACTGAATTTCAAAATAAAGTCATTAATAATATTATATATGATATTATTTTGTCTATTAACTAGAGCACTGGGTCATGTTATGACCATTTTTCTATGTTGCTGTGGGGTTTTTCCATCGGTTTGGTGTTCAAATATCGCAACAGTATATATTTAAGCAATAGCTCACGACAGGCGTGGTATATGGTCATTATATCACAGCTAAGGGGCGTTGTTCGGCCCGACGCGAAGCGGAGGGTCAACAATACAATGACCATTTATTACGGCCTGAAGTACGGCTTTTATAAAACGGTTACCAAGTATGGCAATATGAAAGAAAAATACACACTCCAATCCAAATAGCTTTTATTAGTAAATAATGATGTTCAAAATAAAATAGTCCCTCCGTTGCCTTCTGCACAAAACATAGTGCGAGGTGGTTGCTATGCAACAACACTAACAGCTAGCGAACTTATCAATTACAATACCGGCCCCTAATTATCATTTCACTAAATTATAATTACTATAATAAATGACAATACACACACAATATACGTCCAGATCTCTTTCTTGAATTATTTTTGTTCAGAGTTCATATATTGCAGTCTTTTTGGAAAAGTGATCATCTTTACTCACTAATCAGTAAAGGATTTGTCTCTATTCTTGTCTTGCTCGATCTCAGTGCTGCATTTGATACTATCGACCATGACATCCTATTGCAAAGAGCACTTAGTTGGCATACAGGGAACTGCTTTAGGCTGGTTTAGGTCCTATCTATCTGAACGCTCTCAGTTTGTACGTGTCAACGATGAATCTTCAACGCAAACCAAAGTTAGCCATGGAGTGCCACAGGGCTCAGTGCTCGGACCTATTTTGTTCACATTATATATGCTTCCGTTAGGCAATATTATAAGGAATCATTCTGTACATTTTCATTGTTATGCGGATGATACTCAACTATATTTATCAATCAAGCCTGATGCAATTAATCATCTAAATAAAATTCAAGACTGCCTTAAGGACTTAAAAACGTGGATGACCTTAAACTTTTTGATGTTAAACACGACCAAAACTGAAG
>CALSBZ010046899.1:813710-831119 GCA_943591055.1 Gobionotothen gibberifrons | reverse complement strand
TCGCGATTAATCGCATGATTGTCCATAGTTAATCGCGATTAATCGCACATTTTTTATCTGTTCTAAATGTACCTTAGAGGAATATTTTTCAAGTTTGTAATACTCTTATCAACATATGAGTGGACAAATATGCTTTATGCAAATGTTTATTATCATTTGAACAATGACAAATATTCTCATGAATATTAAACACAACAACCTCTGAACATTACAAATATCCGCCTCAATTCAACCTGGAACCTCTCTCATACAATTTAAAATAAAAACAATGATCGTGGCTTGATATTGAGTAAGAACATGTTTTTATGAACCACACAGCTTCCGGTCTTCCAAGACCCGAACGGAGAAAAAGACGTGCTGCAGGCACGAAACATACTACCAATAGAAATACATTGCTTTTAAAATCGTTCTGTGACACGAAAAAAAGGGGAAAATCGTGTTGGTGAACACGAATCAATAGATTAAATGTTGTGACTATAACACGAAATGCCATGAGACTGGCATGTCCCCGGTGTGTCAGGGAACTCACAAAGTGTCAGACAACAAAACCCACTCTCTTTTCCTCCGTACCCACATCTCAAAAAACGGGGCTACAACGGAGCTGATCCAGATTTGCGTCCGATATGACGTAATATCTGAAATGTGGGCTGGCTTTACACCCACGGCCCTATCAGAAACAATGCCTGATGTGTTTTGGACGTAATATGGTCTTTGTTTACATTAGCAAGCATAGCTAACACTCAGAGCTAACCTGTACTGGAGAGAGTATGTGTAAAAAAGCAGGAAATAAAGAAACTCACCTTTTAGTAAACACGCAAGAAAATAAGCATTTGAGCTCCATACTGTTTCAGAAATAACCCTTGAAGTGGTTTGGAACATCATATGGCGTTTAATCACGGAAGCATTTAGCTGTATCTGAGCAGAGCAGACAGCCTGCTCGTCACTCAAAAGCAATCTTATTGGTATTTATTGTCTATCGTCTTTGTTTGCATATTAGATATTGAGGTAATCCAAGAGTAACAGAAAGTAATCAGGATACATTACTTTATTCTTGTGGTAGATTAAATAACTGATTCCTTATTTTCAGGTCATTAGTAATTGTAATGGATTACATGTTAAGTAACCTTCCCAACCCTGAATATGTGTGAGTAAGTGGTTGCAGAATGGAACATTACAATTGCTCTGGTGGATTTAAAGTCAAGCTGTGTGCATCAATACAGTGTAAATAAAAGTCCTACATTATGTGGTACCAGGAAGTTACTTGATTCCAGCTGAACAGGAAGGATTTTACGCTCTTTCTTGTTGTGAATAACATGTTTGCGCCGTCACCATAGGAAGGCCCAATTCAATGTCTACATTCTGCGTAGAGTGATGCGGGAAGCTGTAGGTGGAAACAGGAGTTTTCATTCTCACTTGAGCATCAATCTTTTGGAGTGGGGGGGGATACTTAGTGAGAGAGATCTTTGGACGGTCCTCAACAATAACAAATAAAGCAGAGCACTGCTGGCAGCTCGGAGAGGGACGAGAAGGAAAGGAAAGTCAGGGAAGTGTAGCTCGCTGCAGATGCTGCCCTTTCACCCTGTAGAACGCAACCTAAACACTTTGGGTCACAACACGGCCAATAACATTTAGCCATCCACACTTTATTTGAGAAAGATTTATGGCCTCACTCATTGTAGTCAATTGGAAACCGGACTGCTACAGCAGCTAAACTGCATTCAGTCTTAGTACTCTCACTCAGTATGACAGCCTTCAAAATGTGGAAAAGGCTGCCCTCAGCTGTTGAATAAAACTACCTGGCAAACCATTGGCCATGAAGATTATTAATATATCTCCTTCCTGTTATGTGATGCAATAGAGCTCTGTGGCACAATGAGCCAAACTGCAGCAATTGCGTGTTGTTTCGTTACCACACACACACACACACACACACACACACACACACACACACACACACGCGCCTCCTTGAGGAAAGTTGAGGTTAGCAGGCATTTAATAAAATCTATTTCTTGGAGCAGTCATTTTAAATCCACGTTGGTTACATTTGACAATATATGATATGATTAAATATGATTTTGAGTAGAAGCATAGCGGATGTGCCTTTTCAGCGCAGGAGTCAATTATCTACCAATGGTGTTGGATTGAAGATCTGATGATAAATAGCTGGGATCATTAAATTAGAGAAGAAGATTACAAATATGACCGTAGATGTGGCGTGTCATGTTCATTATTCTAGCCATTGAAAAAGATGACAGCTGATTTAAAATACAGCTCCAAGACCTCGACCCTCAACGGTTGACTCCATCATTGTCTCGATGGATGCTATACCAACATCCTTCCCGAGTACGAAATCCATCCTAGAATAATCACATTACAGCAGATATATTTCAACATCCCATGTCTCCTTAAGCGCGTAATTCAACAGCAGTCTAGATTCGGGCCCACTGCTCCGGTGTCATATTTTAAATCATTCGGGATCTAACTTTCACAGATCTCCATGTGATCCTACTGGTATCAGTTGAAAAATCTCGGAACAACCACAGGCGTTCTGAAATGCTGGAAGACGCTAGTGCAAGGTCTCTCAACTTAGCTTGCACTGATGAATGTCAATATTGTATGACTTTGCCTTTTTTGTCACAACAGGAACAATTTTCAATGGAAAGCACATTCACAGTTAGTAATCCAAGGAATATTATTATATCATGTTAACATTTTATTTAATGAGAAGACGTATACCTGTAATCGTTGTGTTTTTCTGCACTCAAGATCGATAATGCAGGATGGCAGGACCAGTAAGCTTCAGAGTCCTTTTTTGCGTAAAGACGATGCAAGAAAACCAATAATCAAATCTGGAATACCGATATCTGTTGGTAAATTGTCTCCATAAACTCTTTCTTTGGAGTCACAGAGCAGTTCAGGCTTCAGTACAAAGATGTAGACTTTGGAAATGAATTTATGAAGCTTTTGTCAATTTCCGACATTCAAGATCGAAGTACTTAAAAAAGGTGGTACACATAAATTGCGGGGTTCCTAGCACGGTAATCTTCTTAGCTCCACCCACTGAAAATACACTATATAGACAAGTATTGGGCCACCTTTCTTAATTTTTTTGGCGAGGTACTGCTCCAAAGGGAATTGATGATTTCAATGCAAATGGAACCCTCCCCCCTCTAACTCCCAAAGTCAGATCAGATTTTCTTGAAGGCTATGCAGAAGAAATTATGAAGTACACAGCATGTCTAAGTGATGATCGGTTTGAAGAAGTACCTGAGGCCTTGGTAGGGACCCACCCATATTTGCATTAGAAAGGAACTCGGATTGGGTATTGTGGATGGAGGCAGTACATTAAGATCAAGATGTTGAAGTTCTGCACCAAGATCGCCAAGCTGGTCCCCCTAGAAGTTATTTTCAAATCACTTAAGCACGAATGGAAAGGTCAGGGCAAACCAGCTGCAAACATAAAGAAGCCTGAAAGGCAGAGTTTACTTTCTGTTCAAACCTTCTGAGAGGAAAAACCACAGACAGACTGGAGCTGTATAGGGTTGCTCCACTGACTCAGGTGAAAATAAAAAGGAATAAAGGAACAAAACAAAGTTGCAACATAGTTTTTTGTACACCAGGAAGAGATAGGAACATTTGAAGACATAAGAAACTTGGGAAGCAACCGTAGGAAATATCCATGGGAATATGATGACAACGGACTGACAAAGAACACTGGGGAAGACAGGTATATATGGACAGGACTAATTACATTAACAACACACAGCTGCAGAGGGAAGGTAAAGACACAAGAGCAGCAAGGAGATCACACACAGGTGGAAGGAATCAGGGCAAACGATTACAAAGGCGGGAAAACACAAAGACAGGAAGTAAAAATACACAGGGAAGATACATTTCAAAATAAGACATTAAACACAAAAACCAAGATCAAGACAGTCTTCACCTATAACCTATAACATGACTGCAGCAATACTAAAGAACATATCTTTAGCAAAAATCAACCTCTTGCAAGTCAATGCTTAGTCAATGCCAGTTATGTTAAACACAAACAGTGTTGAGTTGTCATTTGATTAAAAAGTTATGAGACGGGCTAATCATTTTTGTAACCTTAAATGACTAAACGTACACATTTGGTCAGACAGCAATTAAGTCTGTTTTCATATATTTTACACGTGGGACACAATTCAAAGTGCTGTCTATCCTCCAGGAGTGCACATTTGCTGATGCTGAGCGATAAGCATCTACATGATTCGGTGAGAGGGTGCCGTTCAAGGAGACAAACCTAAAGACATTGGCATTGTACTTGAAGGTGTGGAAGCCTTTTGTGGACATACAAAGTGTCACACTTGGATGTGTCCTGCTACTTGGACTGGTTTATGCACTTAACCTCAGCTACGCCAAGGACCTCAAGTGCACATTTGAAGTGTTCCAAAAAGATTCTAATGGACCTGGATTCAGCAAAGCTTTCACCAAAGGTCCAATCACTGAAAGCTCAAGGTATTGTGTGATTGGCCAATACAAGTGGTTCCTTTGCTTGAAAATGGTCTTCATAGGCCTAAAGGTATTTTTATGTATTGCATGTAATGTTACAATGTTAGCTTCATATTACAATTATAATTGTTGGTTTTCCAATCTTCCTCAAGTTCCAAAGAACTGTTCAGGGACTTTACCTTATAGCTGCAGAAAGGTTTGTTTATAATATAGATTATTTTACCTATAATACGCAAAGATATATTTTGCAATAGTAATCAATTTTTTGTGGTTGAGTGCTGTTGTGTGATCCTTTGAAGAAATACAAAGTGAAAAAAGGTGGCCTGACTTTGATTTTTTGTAAGACAGTGCTGTACTGTATGTGTGGCGGAATAGGAACAAATAAGTGTTATACATTTAATATACAATGGGTTTATTAATAAAAAATATCGAAATATTTCATTAATATGAGTTTTAGATACAAAAATATTTCTAATATTAAAGACAGAAAACCGGTAAATAAAAAATGAAGCAAATAGGTTTAATAGATTTCAAATAAATAAACCTGGTCCTTGTGAATTTCAGATGTGTAGGCTTGATTACATTTAATACATAAGCCTGCTCCCTATAAATTAGGAAAGAAATTGATTAATTGATGAGTTTATAGAATTGGTAATGGTGTATTTATAAGGCATTAAGCTTATTAGTCATTTATGAAAGAACTTTGTTATCATTGTTAAGCATTTATCTCATTGTACATGTATAATGACATTAAACTATTCTATTCTATTCTATTCTATTATACAAACGGATGGAGATTTTAAATAGAATTAGAATACATTAACTGAATAAAGTATCTTGTAAATTGTGTATTTTCTAGTTTTACTATTTGTGTATACATGCTTCTTGAGATATATTAAGCTATCTTTGGCTCTCTGCTGTAACAATTGTAAATGTCTCCTCTGTGGGACGAATAAAGGTGTTCTGATTCGGATAACATATCTGTGACTGTATTTGTGTGCGTGCGCCAGCGATTGAGGACAGTCGTCTCAAAGGAGTTATTGGTTATTGAAGCCTCACCATGAGGTCCTCAGGAAAAAACACAGTGAAAACACAGCTGTGGATGTCCAATCCCCTGACAGGCCGGACCTCTACCGTGGAGGCAGAGCATCCGTCTGCCTGAGGGGTCCAAACCCCACACTGCATTCCCACCTCATGCCGTTCACTTTATTTACTCTCTAGTCACATGTTCCCCGCACGGTCGCAGCGGCTCTGGCAGAAGCAGTTAGCATCGCCGAGCCTCCCCTCGGTCTTTCTGCAGATGTTAAGGAGGTTTATTTGTATTTAGAGAGCCTTTGTTTTCCTCAGTTGCATCAGTAAGCTGTTCCTCCATCGGTGGGGTCACATGTTTTGTGTCAGACTGTTTCTAGCAGTTGAACAGCTGAATCTGCTGGGGCCATCGTGCTCATGTGCTCCAGTCAAACCCCCAGAGGGGTCTTACTGCCCGTGATGCTCAGATTGAAGATCTGATGGTGAACTTGGAGTGAGACATAAAACGTCTCTCCACCTGGGGAATGTGTTTTTTTGTTTTTCATGTCTGCTCTTTGAATCCAGAAATGTCTCCATTACAGAAGTGATTGTTGGAATCGTTTGTGATTTGTCATCTGCTTTATTTTATTAAAGGAATTAATTAAATACCTGTAGAGGCCAGAAGACATATCATATTATTCACACTATTATTCGCTTGACACTTCCACATTGCCTCGCTAAACTTTCATTTAGAGTTTAAGTGCTATGGCTTTATGCCATAACTTTCCCATTATATTACTAATGTGTGATTAGTTTATCCACTTACTCATATTTGGGAATGTAGGCCTATGTTTAAAGCTGCTGGCGTAACACAGGTCCGCACTGTAAGTTTACCGCACCAAATAATTATCATAAATTAAATTACGAGATCCACCAGTTTGGTGATAGTTGGCCTAGTTGGCCAGTTTTTGCTAGCTAATTTGTTACAAAGGCTAGCTAACATTAGCTAGCCAACTAGTTAGATAGCTAGCAAACCGTAGCTAACAAACCAACGTTTTGCTAGCTAGATTTTTCCAAAGATAAGTAATGTTCGCCAGCTAGCTTGTTTATTAGACAGCTAACGTTCACTAGATAGCTTGAAAGAGAGCTAACGTAACAGTAAACTGACAGGTAAACTGAATTTGGTTAATTTGCCAGAAGACAAATGTCTACAGACAGGGCTGCCAACATTTGAGTTCAGCTTGGAGTGAGATTCTTTTTTCGGTGAACCGAAAAAAGAAACGTTCATGTGTACAGTGTTACAAATGTATTGAACATGTACAAACTAGGGTTTCCCATTAATGTACCGGGCGCTACAGTGGCACACGCACATACACAGTCCCAGCGACTCTTACGAAGGCTCGATAATAAGTTCACGGCATATCAAATGGCATATAGGTGTAAGCAGAGGTAAAGTGCTATTTTACAAGTGGGCGGGTCCGGGGGCATGCTCCCCCGGGAAGATTTTTTTTTTAAATATTGAAGTTAAATGCATCAACCTGGTGCATTTTGAGAGGAAAATGAATTTATGGATGCATCTCTCAACACCCATATGAAACAGAACTGTAAACAGATTTTCTTTTTCTTTATGGATATTTTACAAATCACTCCCCTTTTAAACTGTGTTCTTGTTTTACTGTCATATAGTATTTCATAACTGTTTTTCATTTATTTTCATAAATGGTGACCAAAACGTTTGAGACCCACTGAGATAACTAGACTTAGACTAAAGTTAACTATCTAAACAGAGAGTCCCTTACCTCACTGAGCTGTAGTTATCTCTCTCAGTCTGACAGGAGAGAGCTCTCTCATTGTTTTAGAAACAGCTAACCAGATGCTAACAACAACAATGCAAATAGTGAGTTTGGTAGAAATATACTGTATAATAATAGTAAAGCTATTTAAGATGATGCCATATATTTATTGAAGATTTTACATTATAAATATTCCCCAAAATTATTCAAAAGCATATTCTTCCAAACTCCTTGCTGTAGTATGACACACAGGAGACTATTTATGTGTGTAGTGAGTTTGGTAGTAATAAGCTGTATAATAGTGATTGCATATTATTGTATTCTCTTTTTTCGGAGTTGCACTTTGCAGACGGTCCCTGAGCACTCGTTTCTTCTCCGGCTGCAGATAGAGACCAATGTAATGTGTCCAGCTCGGAGGACGGTGCGTATTTTGATCAAAATGTGAATGTAGTTCGTTGTCAACCTTACCACGGTACTTAGGAGACATCATTTGTGTCTGAATAACGTTTTGTTCATGAGTCATTGATCCGTGAAATCTGAATTTATCTCCCAATATCGTTCCAACTTTACTGAACTAAGCCAGAAGGCCGTCACATTTCGTAGACCGCTCGGTTTGCTGTTCCTTCACTTTATTTTTATATTTATATACATTTAATTTGGATGAAAACTTAGCGTGAGGAAAGGCAAGTGTGGCGTGAGTGCGTGAGATATGGGTTAATTGCGTGACTCTCACGCTCAATGCGTGAGTGTTGGCAGCCCTGCTACAGAGTTGAGATGTATAACAACTGTTGACGTGGGCTTGAATATGGATTCAACTGGTCGGTGGTATCTGGTACTTTTCATAGTTCCTCATAGTGGGGCAATCTAGACCAAAATACGCTAAAGAAAAAATGACCTCATATGAGATTTTTGGCCATTGTCACATATCATCCTGCCAGCCACTTAAAGAGGATGGATGTAGTAGGCCTAGGCCTACTGTTAAACCAATCCAAAATACAGCTGTATGCATGACACTTGTGACAGCTGGGCAACAGAAAGAAAGTAATTTCTCTAGATAATGCATATGTAGAAAATATACTGTATACTGATAAAACATATTTGTATTGAGTAAAGAGTTTAGCAATAGAGCTAAGAGAAACATGTAGGAGATGGTTTGGAATTGGAGATTCTTCTAAACCAGTAATTACGCCATCTTGTAAACTTACTCAATGTGCTGGGAAGCAAAGAATATGAAGGTGACAAATTAGCTGAAGCAATGCCAGAGAACACACTGTCCATGTTCACATCGGTCCGTGATGCAGATGTCTCTTCAGCAGGACATGTGCATCCTTCTTGGCAGTCTCTCCTCTGTCTGGTTGTCATGCTTATCCAAGTCTCTTCCAACGGATATAGCCTTATCTCTTTCCCAGTAGAATTTTTGAAAGAATTGGTATTTTGTCAAAATAAATAAATCATTAGAAGTAGTAGCTAATTTACAGCTCTAGGCTGCACTGTTGATATGAAGGGCTTTTAGGGCTCACTTTTGCAGAGTTCAAATTAATCTTGAGTATATTCTTTTCTGTATTATCTCTGGTTCCTTGCACATCAGACAGAAGATAGGTTATCATCTAGTAGTATATTTGGAACTATCAAGTTTTTCTTTAGATTTGAAAAGCATGCATTGAATACATTTAAGTATTTATAAAAAGGACAAGGCTAATGTATCTATTTCATAAATTGGTCAAGCTGTGATAATCACAGTTCGGGTCCTGCTTTGTACTGTCTCAAAAAAGCAGAGAGGTCTTAATGAACTATTTTACAAAGCAATGTAGGGAATGGTCTTAATACTGCACTGGTTGTGCTGTAAAACAAAGACAGTAAAGCTGAGTCTTCATTGGATGGCCATTGATCTCGTCTGTACATAATCAAAGACAGAGCGGACAGTGTAGGTTGACCAACGAGACTACGGGAGTCATGTTTAACACATCCACATCTCCAAACCCCCCTCCCCGTCCCTCTGTGGGGCATCATGTCACTTCCTCCTGGGAGCTGGAAGTCATAGGATCTTCAGAAGTTTTTCCACCTGCTCCTCTGCCTCTGGTGTGAGGCCTGCTGGAGCCGACTGACAGGAGTCAA
This sequence comes from Gobionotothen gibberifrons, assembly GCA_943591055.1. Classification (NCBI taxonomy): domain Eukaryota; kingdom Metazoa; phylum Chordata; class Actinopteri; order Perciformes; family Nototheniidae; genus Gobionotothen; species Gobionotothen gibberifrons. The sequence continues at coordinate 821,712 of CALSBZ010046899.1, read as the reverse complement.
AGCCTCCATGTTGATTCAGCTTCCTCTCATCTAAAGCAATCCCTGGGGAACGGATCCTGTGTGTGGGACAGGGGGCGGGCAGGGGGTGGATGTGCCCCGAAGCCATCCATATGACATGTTCTTAAAGAACTGATTAAAGTAATGCTTTTAGTGTCGATATGAGGTAAACCTTGCCATCTTGAGTCAAACACAAAGCTGAATCTGTATCAGAAGAAGAAACCAGTATTCCCACTCTGTCCCATAGGACCTTTTCCAACATGCTTGCCACCAAAGGGAAAGGGTTAAGAAAACATACACACTGACTTTGATGTCCACTGTTCACTCACCTATGTATAGCCACAAGAACACATAAGAAAATATTGATACATCCAAAACAAGACCATTGAAGTCCAAAGCCTGGTGGAAGTCTCATGACATGAAAAGCTTCCTAGTCAATGAAGGAAAGAGAAGTGGCTTGCATCTGGTAACCAAGACTACATGTACCAAATCTGAGGAATTACACTTGTCAGAACTGATAAATAGGATGTTTTATGTTTTTTATTGCAGGTCACACGTTTGGCAATCAATTAAATAAAGATTTAAAGAGAGTAGAATCAAATAGACTTAAATGCTTAGTGAAATAAAGAAAACGATGGAAACATTAATAAAGAGCCTCTTTACTGTATGGTGTTATTGGCAACTTGTCTCTGATTTGATCCACCTTCTGATTATTATTATTAAAAAACTGCAATGTTCATCCAATCAGCCCATTTCACAGTCTGTTGTCTGTGTTGTTTGAGAATGTGTGTCTTAATGGAAATCTGCAAACCAAATATACCTAAGGGTCAAATAAATAATCTGAAGCTCAACTGAACCTGAGCTACTGTGGCTGACCATCTCCACAATAGCCAAGCTGACATCTTCCAAGCTGCCCGGAAACCAAGGACTCATTTTGATGTTGGGTCAGCCGAGAGTCGCCATTTACGAGTGGCTGACCAGCAGATATGCTGGTATCATTATGGCCGAAAAGTTGTAAAATCTTAGTTCGAGTTAATTTCTCTCCATTTATTTGACGGACAAAATACCGGCCGATAGGGGGCAGTGGTGCCGGAAATAGGGGGGCCAAGGTGCCATTGGCCCCCCCACTTTACAGCTCTGCCCCACAATTTTGCAGCGGCGGTTGCCGCGGAACACTACATCCCATTTCAATAATTCCCCTCTACTCTAAAGTCGCATCTAAAAAGAACGCAATCTGAGAAGGACTGTTCTTGCTAGTAACGGTTTACGCAGAGTCCTGCACATTTGGACAGCCGAACTAGGTAGCACCGCACGTCATGGTTAGGGGGCGTGCTAAGTGAAGTTTGAGTTTAAATGCCCGCGGAGAATCTCTGATGTAGGCCTACGAGTTTAAATGCCCGCGGAGAATCTCCCCGCTCTAAATCCCCCCGTTGTTTGTTTACATTAGCTGAAATGGAGGATCTAGCTGTGTATATTGTTATTTTTCTTTTTATCAATCTCATTAGCTACAGGCAGCGACAGAGGCTCATATATTGCATTAGGTAAAATAAAGCTGGCAAACATAACAGGAACAATATGTACATTTTAATCCAATCAAAGAGGACATTGTCACACCATTCAAATGTATCCAGTGTACATTACAACCAATAAAAAAGCTTTAATGCTGTTTGTTAGGCTACATTTGTTTCTTTGTTATGTTGTTCTGTGTAAGCACATGTCAAAAGAACCAGTGCATAAGAACATAAAATACAGTCAAACAAAACTGAACTTCAACAACTTCAATGTCACATCCCTGACATCCACTACTCCGGAGCCATTTTCACAGAGTGTATTCAAAAAAAGTGTGCTTACTTCAGTCAAACACAGTGGCGAGCCGTGACTTTTATACCTAGGCCCTCTGAGATAATAAAGCCCACCCATTTAGAGGGAAGATATGATTGGTCAATTTTACTGTCATTTGACATTACTCTCTCGTTGAGTTACTATAGCGGGCCCTCTGGGAATTCATAGCTGGACCACCAATCAGCTCCTATCTTCACAGTGACCCGCAGAGACGAGCTTCTTTAATTTAACCCTTCACATTCTAACAGAAACTGAATAGGCAGATTTGAAGGATTTATTTCTTTGGAAATGTTATTTTAAATACAATTAAATCAAGTTATTTTGGTAAAACTAATGAAAAATATTTTACCGGGGGCATGGGGGCTCAATTGGTTAAAGGGGACCTATGATGCAAAATGCACTTTTTTATGTATTTTATACATAAATACGTGTCCCCGGTGTCAGGGAACTCAAAAATGCATGATGTAAACGACCACTCAAAATCGAAGGATCCAATATGTTTTTAAACGGAGCAGAAATAGAACTAGTCTCCCACTTCAAGTATCTTGGAGTCATACTGGACTCCAACTTGACTTTTAAGAAACATATTAAGAACGTATCCAAGACCATTACATTCAACTTGCAACATTTTAAACAAATCAGACCTTTCTTAATTGGCAATGCTGCGAAGTCATACCGCCACTGTATGATTCTATCCCACATTGAATACTGTTTTACAAACTGGTCGTTTGCTTGTGCCACAAACCTTAAACCGACAGAACAGCTGTTCAAGAGAGCTATCAACGTGTTTGACAGAAAGCCAAATTCATACCACCACTGTACCATCCTTGAAAAACACAATTTCTTGAGTTTTGACAATTTTAAGTCTTTTAAAAGTATGTGCTTTTTTTTATAAATGAGTTATTACGTCACAGCATATACTTCAGCGGAATATCAAAACAATGGCCCGGGGTGCAAAACGCATCAATGAAAGCGACCCTCTACCACACAAAACAACACCTGTAAATACCCCATTTGTGTTCTTTGAAATTGAAAAGGATATTGCATTGTGTTTGTTACTTTCGTTGCAGTTGTATATGTCTTAAGTGTAAATTGGCTTGGCTCCCTATTTTGTATGGACATGCTTTTATTTTGAAGGAGATTTTACGCTGTTGACAGGAAGTTGTTGTTGCTATGGAAATCTTGACCCGTGTTATAACACATGCATAAACTTCCCAGCGGGCGGAACTTGTCAAAAAGTCTGCGATAATAAAGCCCACCCATTTAGAGGGAAGATATGATTGGTCAATTGTACTGTCATTTGACATTACTCTCTCGTTGAGTTACTATAGCGGGCCCTCTGGGAATTCATAGCATGCCGCTGCATGTACAGACAGCGCTCGCTAACACGGCTATTACTGAGCCCCGCGCTTTAGCCGAAGAAGCTGACCGGTTCTTCCTGGCCACCCAACGTTTTGCCCCAGAGGTGCTGGCCCCGACACGCAGTGGCACCCTCCCTGGTAGGGGCGCAGACTCCTGTGTGACACTGTCGCCCAGCGGAGCATCCTGCCAGCTACAGTGGAAGACGCTGCTGGTGGGGGCCACGGCCCACCTTTAACGTCCGCTAGCGACACCCCTATTCGCACCTATGGCACAAAGACAGTCGACCTGTGTTTCGAGGGCCAGCGGTTTACCTGGAATTTCGTCACGGCTGACATCTCCTTTCCCCTCCTCGGTGCAGACTTCCTGTGCGCTCACGGACTGCTGGTGGACTCACTGACGTTTGCCTCGTTCGCATGTGTCCGCTACATGCTTGATTTAACGTAAAACTTACATTTTTATTTCATAATTAAATATTTTCGGGGAAAAGAGCCGGCTACGCTACGGTGTGAACAGGAAAAACCGGTGCTTATCAGGCTCAAGCTCCGAACCGGCCCTGGAACCGCGTTGGTGTGAAAGGTGCATAACACTACGTCCATGTATATATACAGTCTATGGGAGAGACCTGTTTAGGGCTACACCAGATATAGCACAGATAGCACAATCTAGGTTTAGATCCAGGTCCAGTTGCTGCTGTTGTGTTACCATTAAAGGTGTCCTATCATGGAAAATACATAAATGTGTCCCCGGTGTGTCAGGGAACTCACAAAGTGTCAGAAAATAAAACCTTCTGTCTTTTCCTCCATACCCACATCGCTAAAAACGGGGGTACAACGGAGCTGATCAAGATTTGTGGCCGACATGACGTAATATCAGAAATGTGGGTTCGCTTTACACCCACGGCCCTATCAGAAACGTCGCTATCAGAAACAATGCACGACATGTTTTGGACGTAATATGGTCTTTGTTTACATTAGCAAGTATTGCTAACACTCAGAGCTAACCTGTACTGAAGAGAGTATGTGTAAAAAAGCAGGATATAAAAAAAGAGCTCCATACTGTTTCAGAAATAATTCTTGAAGTGGTTTGGAACATGATATGGCATTTAATCACGGCAGCATTTAGCTGTAGAAATCTCTCTCTACCCTCTGCAGCTCACAGCTTGCCTGCTCAAAGGGGGCGGGGCCAGTAGCTACACTCACAGAATCGGCCATTCTCTAACAGGCTTGAAATAGAGGGGTATGAGGGATGTCTAAAATGCATGATCTGTTTGGTATTTTGAGCATAAAACATCATATACATGTTTTTTATATATTTGTATATATCTGAGACCCAGAATATATGCCTACAAATAGCATGATAGGAGATATTTAATGTTAGTTGAATAATGTTCCTAAGCCAGATTGTGTTGCCTTTGACATGAAGATGTTCATGTTAACATGATTATCCCCTATACAATATGCTTTGCGGGGAGGAGTTTCCCCTTTAACCTGTGTGGCGCATGAGCAGTTGGGTTCTGTATGTGGAAGATGTCGGTCAGTTTTGTGAGAGCGCAATAAAGAAGTAAGCGTATACAAATGTTGTGTTTATTACGTGTAACATTGGTAGCAGAGGATGGTTTCTAACTATAGAACCCCGCCGAAGTTTGACGAAGCCAGGCCCTAAGAGTGTTGGAAAAATGAAGTCAACGTCTGGAGACGTGTTACAGAGCTCGACAAAAAGAAACAAGCCCTCACTGTCGCTTGAAGGGCTTGAAGGGAGAGCCAGGGAATCATCCATGGAAATACCAGCGGAAGATTTGGACAGTGATGACGGTATGGCGAAACTATTAGCAAAACTGGACGAGGTGTTCTTAAAGGAGGAAAAAGACAGAGCGTATGAAGCCTACTCCCATTTTGATGGCATTTCAAAGGACAGTGCTGTGTCCATGGCGGACTACTACTACTATAACTTTGAACAGAGATAAAACCGGATGAAAAAGTATAACATGGTGTTGCCTGATGCTGTGTTAGCATTTAAGTTGCTAGACATGGCTTGTTTAGACGAGAAGAGCAGGCAACTGGCATTGACGGCGTGCACGGAATTGACGTTCGCCTCCATGAAATCGGCGCTAATGAGCTGGGTAATGCAACCTTTCCTGTTTGGGGAAAAAGTGTTATTGACTCACCGCCAGGCTATCAATATCTCCCATGACCTGCTCATAGAGAGCAAGCGCTTCCTTCTAACACCCCTCTGGCGCAGATCCATCGGTCCAGTCGGCCAGCACATTCTTCAGAGAAGATGTTCAGTGTTAGAAGGTGTGTATATTGTTTGGTTTGGAGAAAACCGCCCATTGTGTCCTAAAATCTCTAGCATCTGTCATAGGTGACGGTCTATAAGGTTACCTAAAGAAATCAAAATTGATTGAGACTTTTTCTGTAGAATAGTGTACATCAGTGCTTTTCATTTGCAGCTCTTTTAGTAAACGCTGTGCATGTGTTGTCCAGTTGGTGAAGATGTTTCCTCATTCTGTTTTTGAATTTGCATTGTTCATGGCAGTGCAGTGTATTTATCCTAATGGAAGTGTTTTAGGCCGTTGTAACGTGCACGTATCGGTCACCTTAGGAAATCCCCATGCAGCTCATACACGTCATGTTCATTTGAAACCAATGTGATAGTGGAGGAAAAGAAGAGTGTTTACAGTAAAGGGAACCCGTCTGTTCCATTGGTGTGTTATCAATAAATTAGCTGCAAACCTGTTGAATGTTTGGAATAAAGTGCAACAGTAAACTGACAGGTGTAACATGAGGTCATGTTGACAAATTTAAATCTGCAGATCATTATATGTGGAGGTGTTATTCTAACACTGAGCTCATGTGTGCATGTTCTGCAAAGCAAACATAAATGGTCACATCAATATAACTAGCTATTCGCTACTCTTTTCCCACAGCTAATTGTCGGGTTTGTTGTTATGACACTTTAGAACTGCTACTAATTCTTTCAAAGATACATTCAGTAAAGTTTTTACTGGCCCACAGTGCTAAATGAGCATCATATATCTGCCCAGGTTGATAGGGCTGTTAATCAAAAGCAATGACTCATTGATTTCTTGGCCAGGCGCTGAAACTCCCCACAGGAATTTCAATTCCCAATTCCCTAAGACGTCTTGGTATTTTCAGCTGCGCGGCCATGGAGGACAGTGTAATGAGTGAGGGAGTTGCAAAACCTTTCAGGCTAAAAAAAGCCTGATCCTCCAGCCTGGGGAGCAACACATAGCCTTAGCCTAATACCTCTGGGTTGCTATGTGGCTAATGACTATGGATTGCTTGATGTCATTTTAGTAAAGCCTCGTTCATATAATAATCACATATGCCTGTTGACATATCTTTTGTTTAGAAGTCTCCAATGAGAATCAGACCTTTGATCCCTAAGCTGCTGCTGTGTCGTGGGTTTGCAGCAATGTTGAACATGATCCATGAAATGACATTTCAGAGGGGAATAGGTTTCACAGAACTCTTAAACATTAATCTGGGCTGGGTGAATTTCAAAAGATACTGAGGTCACAGTATCTTTTGAAATGTGATATAAACAACACATTGCTCAAATATTTGACCCTGATCGGGAGATATCAAATTTGACTAGAAAACCTCTTCAGATTCTAAAAGAAAGATTTATTTTTATACTACTCTTGAACAAATCATTTAAATCATACTCAAGAAAATACATTTTCTTGTTATTTGTAATGTTTAACAACTGCTGTTTCCAAGATCACAAATTCACGTGATCCTTGAAATGCTCCCAAAAAATAGGATAGTTCTACAATACCATACATCAGTGACCACCAACTGGCGGCCCGCGGGCCACATCCGGCCCGCCAGACATTCTCATCCGGCCCGCACGACGGGGGTGACTGCGTTCGCCCCCCACCCATTTTTTTTTTTACAACGTCTCGTGAGTAAGGTGCAGTACCGGAGTCCAACAGAGAGGCAGCAGCTGCGGGACAGTAGACTGCGTACTGCGAAAGCTTCCCTGCCTTGAAGAAGAAGTGATCCTTTATTATCCTTGCTTCGTGCGCGCTCCGCACCACAGCAGTAGCCCCGCTGTGACAGAGTCCAACAGAGAGGCAGGAGCTGCGGGACAGTCGCCTAGAAGCAGGGTTGGGTTGGGATTTTGGAATACTTATTGGAATTATTGGTGGAAACGTTTCCTCACAAAATGTAATATTCATTACCGGCAGAACTATGTGCACACGACACTGCACAGCACTGCATCATGTCTGTGAGCGAGAGAGAGATGCAGGCAGCGTGTCTGTGAGGCCCCGCCCCGGCACGCAGATGAGAGAGAGAGATCTCTTTTAAAATATATTGAAAGTTAGAGACGGAGATGGTTAGATAACATGTGCAAGATAACGTGTATGTAGCGTTTCTTTATTGTCGAAATGATGACATTTCATAACGGGATCAAATCAAAGTGAATGGCCTGCTGCTGCTGAATGCATGGGGCAAGTGACTGGAAAATGTTTTAAAAGTTATTACATCGTTTTAATAAATAATAATTATAATTCATTCTATTTAGGGGCGCCTTTCAAAGCACCCAGGGACACCTTACAATTCATAACATATTCCAAGGAAAGGTTTTAAGACAGTACAAAGAATGCAGTCCGGGTGATGTTTTTTATGTGGGGTGCAGATGAGAGGGAGCTGTCCAGAATGACACCAGGATGTTGTGTTTGAGTTCTTGATAAGCCATTAAAACAGTAAAATAAGTGTCTCCGGTTCACCAAAACATACCCATCTGTTATGGAAAAAGAAAGTATTCTAAAAGT
>CALSBZ010046899.1:755990-793710 GCA_943591055.1 Gobionotothen gibberifrons | reverse complement strand
ATAACCACCTCTACAAAAGGTTAAACATGTTAAAGGTCATTTACACATTTACTGTTATTCTTATCATCTACAAACGTATTCAAAATGTTCAAACTAATTAAACACAAAAAATCAAATAGGTCAACATATTCTACATTTCTGACCACAGAAGCCTTAAACAAGTGACCTCAGAAATCGGGAGCATTTCAAAACCACCGCGGGGGGGGTGCTAGTGGATCGCCGGAGGCTCCTGTTAGATTAACATTAACATGCTTATTGTAGTTCTGAGTGCAATGCCTAACCCCCGAGACTGTAGCACCATCCTCTTGATGGAGCATATGTGTGGCCTGGACCAGGAAAGGCGTGAGCAGAGGGTCGAGTTGTCGATTCTTGTTCTGTTCATAAGAATTACTCCCCTTTCTAACTGTATTCTTGTTTATTAATAACAACTTTTTTACTGTATTTTATACCTGTTTACTTTATTCTCTTGTTTTTTTATAACTATAATGATCATATAAAGATGTGCCTTTACCTCACTGGTTGTAGAAAAAGCTTCTTATATTCGTTAGCATAGCTAGCTAACCAGATGCTAATAACAACAAAGTTATTGACTGTATGACAGATGAACTGGGCTTTCAACTAAGACACAGCCATGCAAAAACTGCGGCATGTGTACTGCTCCTTATGGGTACTGCAATTTTTGGAAGTGCCAATAGATCCATTTTATTTTTCATATTGAAACTGTGCAAAAATACATAACAGTAAGTAAGTTGATACATATGAAAACCTCTGAACTTGGTCAATACTAAACTTATATATGGGCACTGGGCCAAAAATACATCAATCATCGCTCCCAAAATGTATTTAACGGGCCATCTTGTTAATGCTACACATTCATTACAACAATAACACATTACATGTGAGGAAAATGCCAGCACAAGAAAAGGCTCTTGAGGTCTAGTACCAGGGCCGGTTCTAGCCAATTTGCTGCCCTAGGCGAGATTTTATATATAAAGAATAAATGAAAAATCTCTACAAAAGACAAATACACAACAAAAACAGAAACGTATTGACATAGGTAATATACGTCAACATGGCTTCAAATGTATTCAGTATTGTATGAACATGTTTGAATTGGGGGGTGGACGTCACATCCTCTAGGGGGGTCCGGGGATATGCCCCCCCGGGAAGATATCTGGTGCACTTTGAGCACGCAATTACTAGAGACCTGATCTAGAGGGTACAACTCTAAAACACCCATATGAAAAAGATCGGTTTACATTTTAATCAAATAAGTATATGAACATAACCAATAACCTACCATAGCCAATAACAAATAAATGTAACTTGTTTTATTTTTGTTGTTCATTTATATCTTATTTTACCTTAACATTTATTTATTTATGCATATTTTTGTATCTCTCCAACTTTAAACAATATTTTTGGTTTACTGTCCTATAGTATACATTGGAATGATTTCAAACCTGTTTTTATTTATCCTAATAATTATAAAGGAGTGCCTTGGAAATATGTGTTTACATAATTTGTGGTCAAAACGTTTGAGACCCACTGAGATAACTACTAAAATTAACTATCTAAACACTCAGAGAGTCCTTTACCTCACTGAGCTGTAGTTATCAGCCTCTCATTCTGTCAGGAGAGCTCCCCTCCACCCTGGTTGTAGAAACATCTACTTCTTATATCCGTTAGCGCAGCTATCACCAGATTCTAATAACAACAGCGCCGGTACCGGTGGGCCCTCTCTCTCTCTCCCTTGCTCGCTCTCTCGCTCCCACGCTCGCACTTTGGCTGTGAGCTGTGGGCGCCTGATAAGCCAACATGCCCCACTTTCATCACTTACAGCGCCCATCGTACAGGGCAAATGAAAAGTTTAACCGGGGTGAAAAGGGTGTTACATTTACTTAATTATGAATGTTGTTACATCAAGGCCAAAAATGTGGATGAGCGCCAACGGTCAAAAATGTTTTTTCCCCTCCCAGAGCTACCAGCGCAGCGCCCCCCAGATCTGGCGCCCTAGGCGACCGCCTATGCCAAAAATCGGCCCTGCCTAGTACATACAGTGGCAATATCTCAAGATTTAGCAAACACATACACCTTTATTGAACATACAGTAACACAAATACTACAAATCGACATAACAAACCATCAAAAATGAAAAAGGGTTGCCACTTATTATTATTTTAATAAAAAAGTAAAAAGTAAAAAATACATTTTTATTTTTTTATTTTGGGTACCTGGCTGGCGCCCCCTAGCAGCGGCGCGCATATTTCAGCAGCGGCGGATGACAGATGACCAGACAACTAGGCTAGGACATTTGTGCCCAAGCAATACATCAGACAACTATAGGCTAAGTGATACTAATTCCTTAAGTAGGCTACATTTTAACATTTTAACAAACAAAAAAATAGCAAGAAACTTAAACATTAAAGATTCAACAGAAAAGCTTAGCTGTGCCTCGTTCACTTCATGATATAACAGGCTACACATCAGGCTGCATTGAAAAGCCAGTGATGTTGTGAATTAAGCTGTCATTATCTAGCCTGTGTAGTCTAGCCTATCACATCAACATAGGGTAGTTTAATGATCCACACGTTTTAAGAGCTGGCAGTCCTGTATAGGGATTCCGTCCTGTTTTCGGCCCTCTGACGACCGGCCGTTCTGTGATTCTCCAGAACACACAGATGGCCAGTCCACCCTGGAATACAGGGTCTACCGCGTTTAGGAACCGTTAAGCAGAACCAAAATTGTGTATTGTGTATTTTGTATGGGTACCCCGTACCCGGCATTTTCTTATCGGTTCTAATCTGGAACCGAATTCCGGTTCCCAACCCTAGTCCTGTATGAATAATATAATTCGTAAATCAAAATTAAACTCACCCAAAACGCTGCAAAAGGTGGCCTTGCAGACAGGAATTTTTGTGGGATGATCTTCGGTCAGCAAATGATATTTATTAGTGACCTCCCTATCCTTCTGCATATCGCTGTTGACAACCTTTGGACGTCTCCGCTGAACTTTTTTGACAGTGATCAGCTGCAAAAGGACTTGATCCTGCTCAAATTTAGTAGATCCAGAGTAAAAACACTGAACGTTTTGTAATAGATCCCCTGGGGTCAATGTGTCTGCGTGACAGAAGTTTGCTTTTGTATGAGAATGACAACAAGCAACAGCTGGCATTTTTCCTCCTCCCGAGTGCCTCATTTTCTTAATCTCCTCACGTACATGATTACATTTCGATGGCTTGCGTTTCTTCCCCACCGCAGAAACCACCAATGCCGTCAAAATGATTCATGTTTTTGTTGTTTGTTGAAGTAGATAATGACGAAAGCCGGTACATTCAGGGTGCCGCCATTATTGTTTACACTGCGTAGAATGCTCTGTGATTGGTTGAGCGGATGTACCGCATTCTGTAGAGAAAGACTGGCGTTTGTCGCTGTTTGGAAAGAAAGTGAGAAAACAGGACAGAATAACACGGCGGATATCGCATAGACAAAAACTACAGTATTTTTTGCATTTATTATTTATTACATTATAGAAGACCCTTTCGGCCTACCTCTAATAATAAACAAAGAGCTCTTATAAGGAGAATTTTAAAAAAAATACACAGGCCTACTAATAATTCAACTCAAACTTACATACCCTACCTTTAACTGATTGAATTATGACTGAAGATCGTCAGCTGTCTTCCTTTTCCGTGTTTTTCCTAACTGCGTTACTGAGAATTGTAACGGGTAGGGATGTAACGATACCAAAAACTCACGGTACGATAGCGGCCCGTCCACACAGCGGCGTGCGTTGAAGCTTGCCGGCGGGCGTGTCTGAAACTCGACCAACAACCAATCACATGAATCTCCCGCCCCTGACACACAAGCAGCGGTTTGATTGGCTAGAGCTTGTACTGGCATATGATTCGATTGGCTGACGCTTCTGCAGAGGCTTCAAAAGTTGAACATTGCTCAACTTTTGCAGCGAGCCACGCCAGCAAAGCTCCGCTTCGCTTCCCACAATGCAGTTCAGCGAAAAGTGACGTCACCCCATTCAAAGTGAATGGTGAAGCTTTCAACGCACGCCGCTGTGTGGACGGGCCGTAATATCGCGATAACAAGTCCACTGTAAGGTATTTATCGCGATATTGAAAAATTTGAAAATTTGGTTTTTTTACATTTAAATTTTTTTTTAAATGTCTTTATTAAATAATAAATCTGATTTGTACAGCATTTTAGTATAGTAGTACATTACATTTAAATTGTCAAAAACAAAGTGACAGTAACAGACTGGAACAAGAACAAACCAGTGTTTTTTTACGTACTAGTACTAACAAAGTAGACATTTTCTTTGTACAAATAAACAAGGAAATTCAATAATCAGGCCCTGCAATAAAATAAAAATACATTTCAAGTAACTCAAACTCACTGACTCACTCACTCATCAGACAGGTTTTTTTTCAGGAATATGAGCATGTCCACATTTCCAGGTAGAAGCTAGGATCTTTGGGCGTTTACAATATCCCCTGCAGTGGAAAAAACTCTCTCGCTTGGTACTGAGAGACAGAGAGATATGTTTTGGCCATGGGTGACAGCAGTGGGTAAGACTTTGCACTGTCTCTCCACCCAACCCACTCTCTCCAGTCTGCGTACAAATGACACGACTTTACACATTGGAAATGCGTGCAATAGATACGCAGAAGTCCGATTTTGCGTGCATATGATACGCTAACCATTCCCATTGAGATCTGAGGCAGAGTTTCGCGTGCATATGATACGCCACGTTTCGTGCCTGCACCACTTATTTTTGTCCGGTCGGGTCTTGGTAGACCGGAAGCTGTGTGGTTCATAAAAACATGTTCTTACTCAATACCAAGCCACGATTATTGTTTTTATTTTAAATCGTATAATGTCGGACTTTTTTTGCCCTCTGTGAGGAAAAGAAATGGGGCTCAGAATGCTGAAATCTGTATCTTTTTTTATCTTTTTTTCCTTTTAATTTGTTATTCTTTTCTAAATAACACACTGTTATTTACTCAACAATAACACACAATTATCCTTGTTTTTATTTATTCATTTAATTCTATAATCTTGGGCTTTTTAGCCATAAATAAAGTCACCGGAAACAGACGTAGGCCTATAATGGACATTTCGAACATCATTGCGATACACACCACACACCCACTGAACTGATTACCCAAGATCCTCAGCTTGAAGCTCGGTGATTGGATGTTTTAGCCGCAATGCACGTTGGGATATGGTGTTAATGCGATATGATATGATAACCCATTTCAGAGTTTAGGATGGCCGAAGACACTACACTACCCATAATCCTCAACTATCGTTTGGGACTACAGTCCCGTTGCTTGACAAACCCCGTGATTAATCTTCAAGCTCTGGGATTGGATGTTGGAGTGGCAGTGCGCCAAGGTTACGCCGAGCGTCAAACAGCTCTTTGAAATCGAACGAAACCACGGGAGACTATCCAAAACTGGACTTGAACGTCCCCCCCCCCCCAGAACTACACATGTTGGGTATTGTGTTTCGCAAAATGTTCTATGGCACATCTCTACTGGGAATTGTAGTTTTAAAAGACGTTTTTCCCACAATTAGAAGTTGCCAGTATTAAACTGTGTACACCCCTGGAGCAGTGGCGGCTGGTGGAAAATATTTTTGGTGGGGCTGTTGACAGTGAGTTTCTTTTGAGAAATGACACCTTAAATTATGACTTGCGCTACTTTTATAATTCAGTAACCACACTACAGTTACTAACATTGCCCCGACACGTGTTACTTCCTTACTTACTCAAATCAGTCATAATCAAACCTCAACACACCTGCAAAGAACACATGCTGAAGCTAACACACAGATATAAACAAATAGAAAACAACTGGAAAACAGAGAAGAAGAACAGACTCACGTAGTCTGTTCTTCTTCTGTTTTCCGGTTGTTGCCTGTTTTGAATGACGAATACACACTACCGCCGCCTGCTGGTTAGGAGAGTTATTGCCACTCACGCATGCGCAGTTGCGAATCTAGTTCAACCGCAGCGCAGCGTCATACTACTTAATGAAAAGTCAAGTATAATATTAGTCAAATATGAAGAAGTTAAACTTTAAACATTCATGACTCAAACACTTTATCCAGGATAAAAGCCACATCTTCACCTGCAAGGTGAATACAGCTGGTAAAAGAAAAAGTGATGTGGTTTGATGATGTGATACACAGTGCCGCGGTCGGACTGTAGGCTACGTAATGTTACAAAAATAAAATCAATGTGCAGGCTTACGTGAACACTGTTCTACATGAACAATACGGGCATTTTATACATTAAATAAATCAACAGTAGCTGGCGATATATGCTCCAAGTGGAAGCGATCCACGCACATCGTATCTGTCCCCGGCTGTTTGAAGGGCAAGCATGGGAAACAACAGCTAGCCACAGCTAGCCATGCCTTTCTGGTGTACCAGCTACGTGAGAAGCCTCGTTGATACGTGTTGTCTTTTTCACGAGCTTGCTGCGATATATAGCCTACAAATCGGGTTGGTCCGGTCCAAGGTCTTTAAGCAACAGTTTATCTCCCAAACTTCTCCTTTCGAAATGATTGGAGATTAGCTCTTGAACGGAATTGGGTGGGGAGTGGGGACCGAGGTCCGGAGACTCCACCTGCACACGAACGAAGCCATCCTCTGCGTCTAGTGCGTCACCCGGATACGAGTCACTGTCCAAACTACTCACAGATTGGACCGGCGCTGACATTGGCGCCTGGTGATAATCAGATTTGACGACGCTGATTGGCTGAAATTATGTTTCGCAACAGTCAGCTGCTAGTGGCTGCTGCTGCACTGGATGAAGGCTGATTTCTTACCGCCCAGGCGAGAGAGGGTAATGATGGTAAGACATGGGCAAGGCCAGGCAGGAAACATGTGACTTATCAGTAACTTTAGACATCGTAACACAATTTTAAACAAGATTTTATTGTAGATTATACATTTTACTGATACAAATTATATAATATTTACCTTTTTTATTAAAAATAAAAAAATATATTTTTTATTTTATTTTTTTATGTGGGAAGAGGTGGGGCGGCGCCCCTATCGCCCCTATGGACCGGCCGCCACTGCCCTGGAGGTTTAGGCGATAGGAAACACATTGGTGTGTACACATTTAAAACATATAATTAATAAATGGGTGAAAATCGCTTGTGTCCATAATGGGCAGCATTAATATATACCCACATGACAGCTCATTGTTACTTTGTAATTCTACTCCACTACAATTCAGAGGTTAACCTGGTATTTTTACTCCACTACATTTATTTTACTTACTTTGCAGATTCTGATTTATGATGTGAAATATAAACAACCCTTAAAGCAGACTTTAGTTACACCTGAGTAAAATCAAAAGATATTTGATAGTTGGTGTTTGAGAAGACTAAACATTTATCTGCAGATCCCTATAAAGTATATTCATTATTTGTTATTCTCTACTAATAGTTAATTAAAGACTGTATATAATGGCTATTTTGCACATCCCTTTCAAGATTTCAAGATTTTCAAAGGTTTATTGACATATCATATACACAACTACGTTGAAGTTATGCAATGAATGAAAAACTTGGGTTGCAGGTTCCTAAACAGTGCATTACAAGACATCTATCAATATGTGTGTATACCTCCACCATTAAACTGTCATATTCTGCACATTTCTTATACTATCTACATACATAAGAGTATAATTATAATATCCGTTAAAATAAGTGCTTCAACATAGTTAACATTGCAGGAAAGCAATATATTAGACGTTAAGTACTTTGTCAGGCTTAATATTTATGTGTAGATACCCGCAAAGCTTTTTTGTTATTCAAAAGAAGACCTTAACTTAAAGTATTCTTTAATGTTTGAATAAAGGTGAATTAGTTTGTCTGTTTTGCACATCCTCCTATTAATATCTTTGTACATCCGTCATTTAATGGTAAGCTATTGAAATTCTGAATCCATAGATGTGTCTCCCATCACCCAAAACCCCTGACTATTCTTTCAACTCAGTATTTACATTCTGATATTCAAAGAAAATCAGTAATATCTTTAAAAACTACAAGTCATTTTCTATAAGCTGTGCACCGTTATGGTGCAAATATAAGCTATCTACCAATTGGATCAAATATAAAAGTCAGCCGAATTAATGTTGATACTTCAAGGAGACGTATTGTGTTAAGAGAAATTGAAGATGTTGTTTAACTGCTGATATATTTATGATCCACGCCATGTATTCAGTTTCTGTGGCATTTCTTCCAGTTTGTCCAGAAGTCTTCTCATCAGGGCTCTATAAATAAAGAACCACGGCAGATGTGTAATATTTAATGCAGCCGAACCGTGTATTACAAAGCCGTTATGTGATGACTTCCAAAGAGAAAATTAATGTTTTTCGGATTTCATACGTCTGTTTCCGGTGACTTTATTTTGAAATTCAGTTCCTGAGGAACGGCTAAAAAGCCAGAGATTATAGAATTAAACGAATAAATAAAAACAAGGATAATTGTGAGTTATTGTTGAGTAAATAACTCTGGTTCTGCATCTGTGTGGCTTTCAACTTCAGCCTGTCGAAAACGTCCTCCCTCTGTCTGTCATTTAGCTGGTGCAAGCTCCGGAACCGGGGGTCCAACGCAGTGCTTTCTTGCAGAAACTTGTTTTGCTCCCCTTGGTATCTGTCTGTCAAGTCCTTCAGTATGGCTCTCTTCATTTGGGCGATGGTGGAGGAGTCCTCATCGCACTGTGCCATGCTTTGTTCTATCATGTGCTTGAGGGGCACAATGAGAGAGACTGTAGGTTGAGACTCATCGCACAGCCCGGTGGTTGCTTTTTTCTATCTCGCATGCGTTGCGCCTGACTTCAGATTGCTTGTTGTTGCTCCTTGTTGAAGCGAGCTGTTCCATCTTGTGATCACATCCATGATCATTTATGCACTGGCAGGTTTAAGTTTCCCTGTTTGGTGGTCAGCACAGCTGTGGCAGTTGAACTGCGGTGAAAAAACGCAGCTACACGCCTCACTCTACCAAGCAGACGGCTTGCCCGGTTTACGTTCAAACACGCTTTTGACGCAAGGTTTAAAGTGTGTGCAAAACACTTAATGTGTGGGGAAAGTCCAGCTGAACAATAACTGAATGAGTTTGTCTCACTCTTAGACCAGCAGGGGTACCAAATCTATGCAGACTGCTGCAATAAGTACATTAATTATATGTCTCGTCGATGTTTGTCTAAATTAATATGATACTATTAACAATCATAGTATTCCTATCAGCTGTCAATCACTGTTATGATTCACATATTCAGTGTTATTATTAAATAAACTATATTTTTTGGAGGAGTTAATGATGAATGTTCCTCAAGATGCTTGCTCACCCTCCTTCAAATTTGAAAGACAAGTAATTACTATCATATATCAAAAGAATCAAAGGAACAGTTCAGCGCCCCACAACTTCATTGCAAACAGTTACAACCTTGACTTTACATTAGAAAGAACAAACATTAAAGAAGTGACTAACTGCATCAGCTAGGGTTAAAAAATGTGTATTCAGCTAAAACATATACATCGCTGCAGTTATTATCCAGTGGAAAGTCCTTACCTACTGGCCTAGTTAAATCAAAGTGATTACTTTTTTTTGGCTGGGCAGTGTAGTTTTACACACCGTCTTATTTGATTTTCTCAGGACTTAAAACAGTTTTTTAGGGGCAGACCCCCTCAAAGAAAAAAATATATTTACACACGTAAGGTCATCACCTTAACAGTTTTTTATGCTCATCGAGTTATCCGTGAGCAGAGCATCAAGTTGGCATGCTTATAACAGCTGAATGTGGCGATTACCATCTTGTTCAGCAAAACGCCTCACAAACTTATTAAGATTTAAAGCTATGGTGCATTTTGATTCAATGTTGAGTACAGCCTGAAGAACATATCGAGGATTAAAAAACGAATGTCACAACAGGACTTAGAAAAGCTTGTCCATGCTTTTATCTTTAGTAGACTCGACTACTGCAATAGTGTATTCACAGGGCTGACAAAAAAATCCATCGGAAAGCTGCAGCTGATTCAGAACGCTGCTGCACGTGTCCTCACTAACATTAAAAGAGTGGATCACATCAGTCCGGTTCTGAAATCGGCTTCCAGTCGGCCAAAGAATTGATTTTAAAGTACTATTGCTAGTTTTTAAATCATTACATGGTTTAGGACCAAAGTATATTGTTGAACTCCTACATAATTACGAGCCATCAAGGTGTCTCAGGTCTTCTGGGACGGGTCTGCTATCGGTTCAGAGAGTAACAACAAAACATGGAGAGGCAGCATTTAGCTATTATGCCCCGACAATCTACCCAAATCATGCACGTCCGCAGAAACGCTTACTATTTTTAAATCGAGACTAAAAACATATCTCTTTGGCTGCTTTTAATTGAGCTGCTCATATTCGCACTACAGTATGCCTTTTAAACAGGTATTGTATACCTGTGGTGTTTCTTTTTATTATTTTATTATCTTTGCTTTGTAATGCCTGTTGTAAAATGCCATTATGTGTTTTTACTGTATGTATTCCTAAAAAGTCTTTTAATTTGTTTTGTAAAGCACTTTGAATTGTCCCGTACAGAAAAGTGCTATATAAATAAACTTGCCTTGCAGCCAAACTTGACAGGCTCTTCTCTGTCATTGTAGACCGCAAATACCTCATTCCTTCCGTCTACTTGGATCCGAAATGCTTCTCGTTTTGTGCTGTCCCCCCGTTCAAATCATATTTCCACGCTCGCGCCAGGGCCGGGGGAGGGGTTACGAGGTGCGTCTTGTGCTGCATTCACTTACACTCGGACATTAGAGATTTTCTCTCATAAATATCCGATGAGCCACAACTTTTCTTTCAAAACAAAGCTGCCAACTGGGGTGGCAGCTGGGGTGGCAAGGCATTTTTCTGAGGTGGCAGCTGCCACCCCGTGCCACCCTGTAGAACCGCCACTGCTCTGCGTAGCTCGTGAAGTCCACCCATCTGTGGTTATTGAGATGCACTCTGCTTCTTTGAGGCTCTGTGTCACTTTAGCTTTTGTCTCTTTGTACAGAGCTGGTAGCACTGTTCGACTAGGGGCCGTGATGGAATGGCATATTTGGGCTCCAGCGTGTTAACTAACCTCCGAAATCCACCGTTGTCTACCACAGAAAACGGCCTTAAGTCTTTGGCCATGTACTCGCTGATGCACCTTGTTATTTCCTCAGCTCTTGGACTGTTATGAGGAAGTGGGGCTCTAAATAATTCTGTCAGAGTCAGTTGGCCCGGCTTATGCTTTTTCCTCACAGTAGGTTGTTGTGGTCGGAGCTTTTCTGGGTGGCGATTTGACAAATGACTTCTCATGTTCGATGTATTTCCCAAATTGTAGGTGACCGTTGCCCGGCAGGGTTTGCAAATAGTTTTGCGTTTGTCAGTTTGCTTTTCACCATTGTCATTTATTGAAACGGGAAAACCGAAATGCTGCCACACATCAGCTTTAAAAGTCGATGGAGCATCCTCAATTTCACATTCTTTATTTAGTTGTTGGTCAGCAGATTCGTCTACTACTTCGTTTGCCATTTTCTCGTTGGGTCTGAGCGAGCGCTTGCTTGCACGCAAAGGATGATGGGAGTCTGTCTTCTTGACTAGTATTATGGCGCCCTCTGCTGTTCAAACTAAAACAATACCGTTTTTGCCAAGAAGGTGAGGAATGAACCATGTAATATCGCGGTAGATTTTGTCAGTCTCACGACGGTATTGAGCCGTTTGTTTACCGCGATACCGTGATATTTGGTATATCGTTGCATCCCTAGTAACGGGTAGTATATTACCCAAATTTCATTAGTAATGCGTTACATTACTTCGTTACAGCAAAAAGTAATACATTACTGTAACTCCGTTACTTTTGTAACGCGTTACACCCAACACTGACTACTACAAGAAATGAAGGCTACTTTGTACAGACAAAGTTAATAATAATTGTAATAGTGCCGTTATAAACGACTCTAATCAAAGATGTGTTGCTGTATTTTAGTGGTAAAAAAATGCATTCATCATAATTAGGGCCTGAGCATGAGTGTGCGAAGACCTATTGTTATTCGTAGAATTATTATTATTCTATATTACATTTCATTTAGCTGACGCTTTTATCCAAAGCGACTTACAATAAGTGCATTCGACCAAGAAGATACAAACTTGAAGAAAACAGAATCATATAAGTACATTAGGTTTCATATAGCCAAACCATTACAAGTGCTACTCAACTGGCTTTAGATAAGCCAGTCCTTTGTTAGTATATAAGTGCTTAGTTAGTATCTAAGTTTTTTTTGAATTTTTTTTTGTATTGCCATTCATCGTGCAGTGTGAGTTACACTATCACCACCAACCGGCTGCTTTTCCCACGGACAATTCCAAAGTGGCTTTCATGATCTCCCATCTCTCCGGCCGAGCAGCAGCGTGGGCTACGGCAGAGTGGTCCCGAGGCTCCCCCATCTGCGGGTCTCTGGAAAACTTCATAGACACTATGAGAAAGATCTTCGATCAAACCACGCCGGGCAGGGAAGCAGCTCGGGCTCTGGTTAAGCTGCGACAACATCAGCGGAGTGTGGCTGACTACGCCATCGAGTTCCGGACTATGGCAGCCGACAGCGGCTGGATTTCTGCTGCATTGTTTGACGCTTTCGTCAGCGGTCTCTTGGATCCCCTACAAGACCAGCTGGCGCCTCTCGATCTGCCCGCTGACTTGGACTCTGTCATATCCATGGCAATAAGGATAGACAATCGTTTGACGGAAAGGAGAAGGAATAAATCCAAGGATGCGGTTGATCCGCCTCTCCAGAGGAGACGCTCGCCGCTGGATACTACTTCTTCTTGGAGGCCCCGTCACCCCTCACCACCTGGGTTCCGGACAACAGCGCCCCCTGGCTCCGTGGAGGAGCCAATGCAGTTGGGCCGCGCCAAGCTTTCGATGGCAGAACGTCAGCGTCGATTCAAGGAGGGTCTGTGCTTCTACTGCGGGCAGTGCGGACATCCACAAGCAGCTTGTCCGGTAAAAGAGGAGGCTCACCAATAAAGAGGAGTACGTTGGTGAGCCGGATCTCTTCCTCTGACTTTCCTCCTCGCACCCTGACCAGCATCCAGGTAAAAATCAGAGACAATGTGATTACTCATGGTGCTCTCATTGACTCAGGGGCAGACGAAAGTCTTATGGATTGGGGTTTAGTTAAAAAATTGGACATAAAAACTAAACCTCTACCCCAGCCTCTTGAAGCGAGTGCTCTCGATGGGCGGCTGTTGTTTAAAGTGACTCACCAAACAGAGCCTTTAGAAATAAGATGTAATGATAACCATCACGAGACAATGTCATTTCACTTATTTAACTCAGCCCAACATCCACTCATTTTGGGGTTTCCCTGGTTGAAACTTCATAACCCTCACAGAGATTGGCAATCTGGGAGGGTGGAGGGGTGGGGAAATAATTGCATAGATCACTGTGTTAAGCAGGTAGGGAAGATTGACAGGAGATGTAACACTGGGAGTGTTAGGCAGGGAACTATCCCAGAAATATATTTTCCTGATGTACTTTCAGTCCCTTCCTGCTACCATGATTTAAGTGAAGTATTCAGTAAATCCAAGGCTCTGACTCTTCCTCCTCACCGCCCCTATGACTGTGCTATTGACTTGATTGCTGGGTCTCCAATTCCTAAGGGTCGACTATATGCTATTTCAGGACCTGAGAAAGAGGCCATGAAGGACTATATTGATGCCTCCCTCAAAACAGGCCTTATTCGCCCTTCCTCATCACCAGCAGGAGCGGGGGGTTTTTTTGTTGGCAAAAAGGATGGGTCTCTTAGGCCATGTATTGACTACTCACCTCTCAATGACATTACGGTTAAAAACCGGTACCCCCTTCCTCTCATCTCGTCAGCCTTCGAGCAGCTTCAGGATGCCAAGGTTTTCACCAAGTAAGAACTGCCATTTGGATTATCAAACGCTCCTGCTGTTTTCCAGGCTATGATCAACGACGTGTTGAGGGAGTTTCTGAACCGTTTCGTTTTTGTCTATCTTGACGACATTCTGATCTACTCCCCTGACCTTGACACCCATAAACAACATGTCCGCCAGGTCCTACAAGAGCTGCTCCAGAATAGGTTGTTTGTCAAAGCAGAAAAATGCGAATTCCATGCAGAGACAGTCACTTTTTTTATCACACAAATCGCACCAAAAGACAACTCTTGTCTTTGAAATAAATTGCTCAAGTGACATGTATTTATCTTCAGTCTTGTAATGAGGTAGAAGTGTGATAGCAACCTGATGGTTACAATTTATGTTGCTCCAGGTGGGGACATTTTGACAGCAACACAGTGCAGCGATTATAAAACAGTTTAAAATGGATTCAGTGATCTCCAGAGAGGACATTTAGAAATTATAATTCATTTCTTGTAAGCCACTGGCTGTGCCAAAACAACCAAGCTTTGAAAGGCTATAAACAGAGCCGGGCAGCGCAGCACCGAGGGAGTGGAGAAAAAGTTCAGCGGGCCCAGCCAGCATCCCAATATTTCACTGTTTTATCTAACCACAGAGCTGTGAACCATGATGAAATCTTCTCGCCAAGTGACTGGATAGACCTCCATGAACTACGCCAAAGACTCCCACAACCAAAGGCGTTCCTTCCTTTCCCACTTCTCTCCTTGGCGTGTACAGCTAATTATCATCAGGCCCAATGGTGGTCATGAGGGGGAAAGTGTTCGTGCAGAAAATGGCTTCCACACTTTTCAGTGGGTCGCGCTTTCCACGCTTTGTGCTCAATGAACGAGAGCGTGGGAGATCGCAGGGTCCACTGGAGGGAAGGAAGGCTTCGTGCATTGCATGAAAGTCACTGAAGCATAATCAGTCATCCCGCAAAGTACAGGAACATGCCCACTGTTAAGTTGTTTACATATCCTGATAATGACTCCGGAGTAGGTAGTAAGAGCAAATCAATGCACGGAGAGGGAGAGATTTAGGGTGCTGCAGCCTCTGATGTAGCCCAGGCTGACAGAACATACCCGTATGATGGATTAGTGCAGCTGGCAAATTACATCTCTCTAATTATGCTTTTCAAAGTGCGTTACGATGTATCACTGTTTGCTTTAATCTCGGCTAAACACAGGGCTGATGCTTTATCGAGAAAAAAAGAAAAGTGCTTCAGCTCAATTCTTGGGAATTAATTTTTAATTTGTAGAATTAGAGGTATATGAAGATTATTTTATTTTATCAGAAGCTTTTTTGTATATCTGGACTTCGTAACATTGTTTTTCGCTGGCCCGTACAAAACAAACAATGTTGTTAACATCCATCACCGTTGAGGGATTTTGGGTCAAAGTTGAAACAGGAAGTGGTTCCTGCTTCAGCTTGACACGCTGTACTGGTTGGACTTCAGTATGACTCAAACTAATTAATATTAACACAATGTCAACACTTCAAATGTGTTTATAACTAAAAACCTGCTCAGAAGCGGGGCTAAAACCTGCCATCACAGTTGATGATTTTGAATTGTACATTCGGGGATACAGCACACACTTTCAGTCGCTCCTTGATGGCATTCATGGTGTTGCACTTGGTTGTTCACACGAAAACTGACGGAATGGGTTTTTTTTGAGAATGAAAAAAGAGCCGCACCCCAATATCTGATAGACATACACCCAGAGGTGGAAATAGTAGTCAGATTGTGTATTTAAAGGAGGGGTAGGTAAGTTTGAGAAACCGGCTCGAGATACACTTGTTGTTATATTCCATGGAATGCTCTTAATATCCTGATAGCAATGCATATTCTAAGTGCTTTGAAAAAAAATCCATAAAAAAATGTCATCTGTGGAAGCCGTAATACTGTAAAAACTACGACCAATTATTTTAGCCGGGCCGGCTAAAATAACTGGTTGGCCGACCTGTCTGTCAGCCTTCAATCTCGTGCACACACACACACACACACACTCGTGCAGTCATTGCGTGTGCCGTCATTGGGCGTGTTTCCCGTCAGCTGTTGCTCAGTCGCCAGCAGCAGCCGCTGCAGGAGGACACGTTCACCATGGCAAATTATCTAAAGAAATTAAATAAATATAGTGGAGTAAAGGTACAATATTTACCTCTGAATTGTACAGGAGTAGAAGTACAAAGTAGCGTAAAATGGAAATACTCATGTAAAGTACAAGTACGTCAACATTGTAATTAAGTACAGTACTTGAGTCAATGTACTTAGTTACTTTACACCACTGCATACAGATGAAGCACTTAATTTCGGACAGTTTGAAATGCAAGGGCAGTGATTGGTAAGTGGTCTGCCCTCGCTCAAGGGAAAGCCTCCAGCTTGACTTGAGACTGCCCCCGTTATAAATAAATGTAATTATAATGAAGCCAGCTGCAATGGATCATTGAAAACCTGAAATTGAAAATCTGGCAACGCCCTCTTGGAAAATAGTGGGAGGGCTTGACCTTCCTCGAAACTGGTCGTAGGCAGGAACAGGTAAGCTCGAGTTTAAGTGCTTCATCTGTACACCTAATCCACACTGTAACTGGTTAGATTCTGGCTTTTGTTGGGTGTCATATACAACTCCTCCTATAGGCCTACTGCGCAATAAATTCAATTATACACATGAAAATGGTAAATGGACTGCAATTATGTAGCACTTTTCCAGTCTTTGCACCTACTCAATGTGCTTCAACATCAGCAGTCACACAGTGACATATGCTCAAGGAGATACTTCATTCACATACTCTTGGCCATCTTGCCCAAGGATATCGACTTGTTGACTGAATGGGCTAGGAATCAAACTATTTAATTCTTTAACGACTTCTTAGTGTCACAATCTTATGAAGGACCCAAATGCAGCACTTGAGAAACCAAGGAGTATTGGTAATGTACTTTATTGGTAATACCAGAGCAGAGGGATACCAGCAGAACAGTAACAGCCGGATGATGTGCAGGCAAACGAACCAGAGGACAGCGGGCAGAAGGTGAGTCAGGGCCGGGCAGAGGGTCAGGGAGCAGGCGAGGCGGTCAACGTAGGTACAGGCAGGGTCAGACAGCAGGCAAGGCAGGTCAGGGACAGGCAGGATCAGGTAACAGGCAGAGCAGGCAGGTCAGGGACAGGCAGAGCAGGCAGGTCGGGGGCAGGCAGGATCAGGTAACAGGCAGAGCAGGCAGGTCAGGGACAGGCAGAGCAGGCAGGTCGGGGGCAGGCAGGGTCGGAACCGGATAGGCAATCTGATAACAAACGTGTGAAAGACTAGCATGAAGGCAAAGTACGATCTGGCAACGGGTGTGTGTCTGGTGAGGGTTTAAATACTGGCAGTGTGACTAATGGGTGCAGTAGAGAAAGAGAGTGAGCAAAAACGTAGGTGTGGTTAACAGGTGAGACAGGTGAATGGAAAACTATGGTGAATGATGGAGCAGACTGTGACACTTATCCCCACAGCCACAGCTTGACAGAGAAATCTAAACCCTGAAGACCTTCTCACAGCCATACAGCTGACTTGAACCCTAACAGCTTCAAGATGAAGAAAACCTACAGATTACAACTTTTTATATACTTATGTGGTCCTCAGTACAACATCTGGCCACTTGTTAAAAAATCAGGCAAAGGCCCTTTCAGAGAAATCGTGACAACAGCAGCAGCTCTGAATCCCATTATTTTAAACGGCATTGTTTCTTGTGTCTGAAAGGGCTTTAACAGGGCAACAAGTTAAGGGGTCTGACAATCACGCAGGTTGTAACCCAAATTGAGTGCAAACCCTCTCCGACATAGGTAGTTTAATTGTAGAAAAGAGTAACAAGTCAGTTTTGTTATTTTTGCAGCAATATTTAATTAAAATGTGCCTATATTAGCGTTAGCAACTATTAGCTCTCGAGTGATTCAGTGACAAAGTATTTGTCATATCCTGGTCCCCCAAACACTCGAAGCAGAGGTGGTGGGGATCGGCGCCCGCTATTAAGCCAGGGCACGAAGGACAGGCCCGGGTCCCTAGAAATGGCGACTCCAAGAAGGTATGATAACTCTTTCTTCTTTCAAACGTTTTACTTTCTCTGCTTCAGATGTTGCTCGATCGCTGAAGAGAAAAGGATGACAGTCAGGAGGCGTGGCCGCTTTATATACGGTGGGCTTCCACGCACATTCAGGTAGGCCCGCCCGAGGGGCCAGCTACGTTTATAGTAGGTGAATGCTCGCATAGCATGATTGAGGGTAGTACCCATAGAGTCCAGTAGAGGGCGGAGCCTGTGTAAGATATAACCAACCAAGGTAACCCCCCCCACCTTATCACCTGAATCTCCTCCTAGAGCACCATTGTGTTCTTTTTAACCAAATCTCTCTCAGAGGGGCGTGGGGAGGGGCTCCTTATTTTCATCTAAAGTAACAGACAGAGAATCAGCACTTTGGAAACAGGGCTGAAACAGAGGGGATTATGGGATGCTACAATGATCTGTTTGGTATTTCAAGGCAAACACTTCAGAGACATGTTTTATATATATCTGAGACCTATTATATATTGATGAAAAACAGTATAATAGGGGACCTTTTAGATACGGGTATGTTTTGTTAATTCGGATAATCTTTACATATTAACAGCGCTTTATGATTCTTAAAACGTAAATGCAATCCCTCGAAGTAAAAAACTAACGTTAGCCACAGCTAAGTTCAAAGTTGACTCATGGTCGGTGTCATGATGTTTAGTATTCTCCTTTATTCAGTTGTTAGCAACCACTGTTTATATGACACATTGAAGCTTCAGACATTGACCAGTGGGGTATTTACTGACATATTTGAGTCATAGAACAAAGACACAGACACTTTTTCTGTGTAAATCCACCACACCCAGTGTGCTCTCAGGTTTCCAGAGCCTCCTCCTACTGGATGGTAATCACAGCCAGGGTCAGCTGAGGTCAGGCCTGTCAGCGTGGCTCCCAGGAGAAGCTCTGAAGACCAAAAATCCAAACTATTGAGAATTATGCTGGGGCTGAGACCAATTTGAGAATGACTGTAGCACAGGAAACTAATCAGCCAAGAGCATTAGGAGGAGTTTGTGCTTGAGCTTGAGCTTCGTTAAAGTGCTTCACATCAAGAGCTATGCCTGACATTAAAGAGCAGCTTACCTCACTATAGATACATTTAAAGCAGTGAACGCAATTTGTGGGGGATGGGGGGGATTTGGGTGTGTATTAGGGTGTTGGAACTTGTGCTGCCTTCAAAAGGTCATGGGTTGGAGAATCATTGTTTAGGGGAGAAAATAACCCTAAAGGGCTTGGAACCTGATGGTTGGTTTACGCTTAATTGGGTACAGTGATGTAGTTTGATGAGAAACTTAAATGATGAGATTCATTTACAGTAGTTACAGTTTTGTAAAAACTTGGTTGTCAAAACAAAGCGGTACATGCAAGGTGATTAAGACAGTATATGCAGGTAGATCAGATTGCGACAAAAATCTATATAAAGATGGCAATTATTAGAGGGCCCTATTCTGCTTTTTGGGGTTGTCCATTTCCTGTAGTGTGTTATATAGATTTGTGTGCAGGTGATATTGAGTGGCAATAGTCACCACAACAATTTCTTTAAAACCTTTTTCCACATGGCCTTTACTCAAAACATTCAGTAACTTCTACTAATAAATCACAGGTTAGTCACCAATAAAATATCAATTTTTAACTGTTCAAATTTTAGCTGTTTATAAGTAGCTATTTTAGTTCCTTGCAGTCACATTTCATGCTTTTCGTATTAGTTCCTAATAAACACATTTCATCAAAGCAAAGTAGGTAAAAAGTTGTCTAACATCCTTCCACAGAGATTACAATAGAAATACTGTGACTGATTTCTACACCATAAACTCACATCTGCTGCAATCCTTTTATGGTCCTCTGGACTGAGTGCCCGATGCCTCTTTGTTGGCTGAGAGCCACTGCTTTGCTCAACCATGGAATGGTCAGAATCTCTGCGAAGGACAAAGATCATTTATAATATTAATAATGAGAGAGATATAATAATAAAAGAGAGAAATCATAGTAATCATATTAACAACAGGAATACAGCTACTACCTGATCTTTTGTGTGTCCTGTTGGAACTGCTGGATGCAACCATGTATATGGGCCGAATCTATGTTCTTCTTCTGGAGCTTGGGATAGAGGAAGTCCACATGTGGCATTGTGTGGTGAAACAGTTGCAGAAGGACCTTGAAATCCTGATCTTCCAGTAGCCTAATGAAGGCTCCTGCTTCTCTGACGGTACTGGGGTCAAAGTTACCAGTCATTTATGCTCTCAAAACAGTGAATGAGGTCTCATCCAGAAAACTAATGGCGGGTGTGAACATAAAAGACAGCGTCATGGTCCAATCACATCAGGTCAAAGATCATGAAAACAATACCGATTTGCTGCCGATAAAAGTGTTAGGGTCCGTGGGAACACCTGAAGCCGCCAACGGAATTCAGACTACCATGCAGGCGCATCGTACAAGGAAACACGTTTATTTCATAATATTTTATGTATAATAATTTATGTTTATCACGTTTAAGTAGACTTTCTTCTCGAAAGGGGGCGGCCCCCTCTCATAATAGCGGGACCCACTGATAGAGAGGATCCTGACCTTCTACAGGTGCACAATAGAGAGCATCCTGACCTTCTACAGGTACACCATAAAGAGGATCCTGACCTTCTACAGGTGCACAATAGAGAGCATCCTGACCTTCTACAGGTGCACCATAGAGAGCATCCTGACCTTCTACAGGTGCACCATAGAGAGGATCCTGACCTTCTACAGGTGCACCATAGAGAGCATCCTGACCTTCTACAGGTGCACCATAGAGAGGATCCTGACCTTCTACAGGTGCTCCATAGAGAGGATCCTGACCTTCTACAGGTGCACCCTAGAGAGGATCCTGACCTTCTACAGGTGCACCATAGAGAGGATCCTGACCTTCTACAGGTGCACCATAGAGAGCATCCTGACTGGCTGCATCACGGCCTGGTATGACAGCTGCACTGCCCTCAATCGTAAGACTCTACAGAGGGTGGTGAAAACTGCACAGAACATCACCAGGACAGAGCTGCCATCCATGGAGGATATTTACTCCCAGCGGCTCAGGAAGAAAGCCCTCAGGATTATAAAAGACCCCCATCACCCCAGCCACAAACTGTTCAGTCTGCTGCTGTCTGGCAGGCGCTACCGCAGCATCCGGACTAAAACCACCAGACTCAGGGACAGCTTCATCCCACAGGCAATAAGACTGTTAAACACCTGAACTGTGGGAAGAACATACATAACATTCACCTGTTTGCAACTCATATATCAATATTCCAATTACTGTATATATAGACTATTATGCACTGTGTCTATTATATTCTGTTTCTATTATATTATATTTTATTTTATTTACTTGCACTATTTTATCTGTGTTATTGTGTTGCACTTTTGGAGGAGCCTGTGACCTCAGATTTTCATTGTCATAAATACACTGGAGCTATGCACACATGACAATAAAAGCCTTGAAACTTGAAACACTATAGCTCCTGATGATCAGTACATACAGTGCAATTCAATAATACATTATATTAATGATCTAGTATCTTCATTTGGTACAATACTCAGTCATCACGGGTGTGAGAGGAAGAGGAGGAGTAAACGGAGGAAGCTACAGTGTGTGTTTGCATTGATATATCTGCAATGCAGGAGAAACGACATGCAGGCGCTTCAAATCTCATGGAGGATCTGGAAACACGTACAAGACGAAGCCTTGTGTCGAACAGGAGAACAAACTAGTTATTATGAGTGTTAGTGGAAACAGAGGACATGTTTGCATGCACATAACTTGACCTGTACAATGTTATCACCTATTTATGCTTCTTATAAACTACTACTTTTTGCAATATCTGTAGTAAATCTATTTATGACTTTGGTAAAAAAAAGTGCTAATTAACGCTGGTTGCATTTACTCAATCTGTATACATACTGCTAAGATCCCAGCCTACAGAATACAAGGATGAATGGAGATAAGGACATTTACCTTTCAAAATAAAAGCATGATAGGAGCTACAAACATGAACCTTTTCATGCATGATGTCCATTATCTCAATTGCTTAAAGGGACCTCAGATAGATACATAAAAAGGTGAAGCCCCTTTACTTTGAATAGGCAACATGGGACTTTATTTTGAAAAATACAAGTTAAATCGTCTCTTTATCCGGTTCGAATCGTTCGAGGAATTTTACATACATATGTATGTTTAAAAGATAATTTAGCAAGTTAAGAAAGTGTTGAAGTATGAAGCTAGACTAGAGTATATTTAGTAACTTAATTACTATTTAAAGGATGAACACATCAATAAATGTAATAATAATTCAATAGTGTGATATATATTTTATGAAATGGGCTGTGGACTTGTATTAGTCATTAATGCTAATAATTGAATGCTTTTATCTTGAACAGAGTATTTCTACACTGTGGTGTTACAGCGTTTATCTAAGTTAAAGATATAACTCCTTATTTGTGGCATCACCATTGCTAATATCTACTTGAAACTAAAGGTAACGTTAACCTGGAGTTCGGCTCATGTTCAGGGCCCTGTACGACGAAGCAGGATTTTCGCTTAGCCGGCTAAATTCAGGGAAAACTCCGGCTTTCCAGTCCTACGAAGCTGGTTCTCTTTTTAGCAGGCTAGATTTCCATGGTAACTTATGCTTAGCGGCTAACCTGGTCGGGACCAGGTTAGGTTGCAGGCTAAGAGCTAAACTCAGTGAAAGCACTGCCTGCTGACCAATCAGAGCTCCGTGTGCGGAGCGGGGTGCAGAGTTTAAAGCGATCAAGTCACATTACAGGAGAAAGGAAATACAGTTTAAACTGCCGTTGCAGGATAGCCGGCCGGCAAAAATCACAGACTGTGTGAACGTGAACATTAATAGAATATCACCTCCCATCTTCAGAGCAATCTGACTATTATAACATTAGCGTTAAGAAAGCTTAGTTAAATATCTGCCACAACATAAGTAACTGGATCAAAGTTACGGTCTATATGCTGTAAAATGTATTATCTCTTCGATTTACACACGGAATATATTGCACGTCAGTCAGCTGAGCCGTATCTGGCCGTGCAACACTCACAGTGCCACATACTGTATGCAGAAGTATTATTTTAAGCAACACATTAAGTTGACGAAACACTCGAGTCAATTATTAATTAATTAAAGTCAGATCGTGTCTAACGGGCAGTGATATCATAAACCTGTTAATGTACACATTCAAACACTTTTTCTTTTACCAGCTGTATTCACCTTGCAGGTGCAACTATGTGGCTGTTATCCTGGATAAAGTGTTTAAGTCATGGATGTTTAAAGTTTAACGTCTTCATATTTGTCTAATTATATAGTTGACTTTTCATTGAGGAAGTATGACGCTGCGCTGTCAGTACGCTTCTCCATGTTTGTGATTGGTCGAATGCTCCAAATACCACCCTTTTCATGTGAACGCGCACCTAACTAGATAGGGCACGGCTGGCTTGAGCGATCCACTTGATAACCCGTGTCGTAGTACCGTTTAGCGAGAGTGCGTATGTTTTGGATTAGGCCAACCGGCTAACTCAAACATATCCAGGTTAGGTTGAACCAGTTTCGTAGCACAGGGCCCAGGTGACTCTGTGCATGTAAACGTTCCACTGACCAGGCTGGAAGTAGCAGGAGTAGAGAGGGTTATTGACAGGGAATAAAATCAACAACAACACTGTCTGTCCATTAACCAGACTCGGGGACAGTTCCATTCCACAGGCCATAAGACTGTTAAACACCTGAACTTTTGAAAGAACATCCATAACATTCATCTGTTTGCAATTTACAAATTATTGATCTAATATATCATATTCCAATTACTTGTATATAGACTCTCCTTGCACTATTTATATTCTATTTTATTTGTATTACTTTTACTATTTTAACTATTTTGTCTGTTTTATTGTGTTGCTCTGTTGGAGGAGCCTGTGACCTAAGATTTTCATTGACATATCTACACTGTAGCTATGCACACATGTCAATAAAAGCATTGAAACTTGGTTGAGATGAAATGCTTAATATCCAACGGTATTAGCTGGAAACTTGGAAATCAGCGAACAGTTCAAAGATCACCAGACAGAGACAGTTACCATACCATATATCTTACTTATGTTCTTGTTTAAATATAAAACATTGCAGCTGTGAGACTGCTGAACACCCAGCAGCAGTGAAAGCTGAAGGCCAAGGTGAGAGCTACCTCTTACTCAAACCTCATGCGACGTGTAGCCTGAGGCCCGGGCCGTCGCAGAGGGCGTGATGGGTCACAGCGGTCGGGGGCTGGTGGAGAGGGACATGTGTCCTGGGAGCGCTCAGCTACAAGTGTTGAGCTCCACAGTCGAGGCAGACCGATCCCTATTTCTTCACTTCCAAAACCAGTGCGGCTTCCATTTATCAAAACGGAGTCCTGGCCTGGGCTAGTGACACACTGGGACGGTGGTTGTCATCGAGGCCATACATTATGTCAGTTAAAGCTGTTTTTTATTAGCTGGATGATAGATAGTTCTTTAATTGTTTTGTTATTTTTGTTCTCCTCATGTGAGAAAGCTAAGGCTCGGACGTGGGAATGCATGGACTCCGCTGTTGCTATGTTTGGATAGAAAAATGGGAAAACCTTACAGAATGCGTGTGATAGGATTTCCAAAGTGGTGATATACAGAAAGCTGATAGCGCAGTGACGCGGGACATGGTTTTGGTTTAACATGTAACATAAATAAAGAACTTAATCAGCGTGTGGAGTTGAATCCTTCAGGTCACGGTTGCTGAGGCTCGGGTGCTGCATGTTCTGACACAAGTCACAAGGTTTATTCCTAGTGCAAGACCTCAGCTTATCACCACGATGTTGGGAAACACTTCATTCTAATGTGACACTGCCTAACCTTATTGGTTTGGGACCTTGGAGAATGGATTCATGCCTCGTTGTGACCTGACATCATCAGTATCACATGTCTTTGGGTTATGATCCAGTTACCCAAAGAGCAGGGCTGAAACGCTTGGACAGAGTTCGACAGAAAATTAACTGGCAACCGTTTTGATAATGGATGAATTTGATTAGTCTGGGTCATTTATCGAGGAAACATTCCGGCATGTAGTATTTAATGAAATGTGTTTGTCTCAAAAAGCGGAGCAGGGTAGATACAAAAGCAGGAGACATATACTTTTAACAGAAACTACCTTTTTTTGAAGGTTTCATGCTAAGAAAGGCAGGGCAGAACGGAACAGAAAGGAATGGAACAAAACGGATGGAACGATTTATGACAGACAAGAATCCAACAAAAGATACAAAGAAAATAAGGACTTAAATACAAGTAATAATAATTATGGAATAAAGTGCAGGTGTACAGAAGGTCAGGTGGATATAGGGATAATGTGGAACAGGGGGAACTTTTAAGGCCAGGACAGATAATCAACACAGGCGGGAAGACACACAAAAGACAGGAATTGAAAGCAGACACAGCGAGATAAAACTTTCAAAATAAAACAGGAAACAGATGAACCAACAATGGAATATAATGTTCAGAACTACAGTATGTTTTCATGTGTATACCTACTATTGTAGCAGTTGGATGCTAACTTGGTTTCTGTGGATCAGCAGCACCGACTTACTAGTAATCTTTTAGGCAATTGCCCTCGTAATCAATTCACCATCTGATGGTGAGATGGGCAAAGGTCCGTTTTCAGAAGGGTGTTACTGGCAATCCACCCGCTGTGGCCACTGGAGCTGCGGAGAAAAAAAGCAACTAAATGTCTGTGTTGTTTTATGAGCTGATTTTCAAATCTAGGTACAAAAAGTAATATCAGGTTGCACGAAGTGATGGAGGGTTTTGACAGCCGTAAAGGATCCAGGCAAATTGTCTTCCATTGCACAAATGCTATGGTGTGAGGTCCGAACATCCCCCCTTATTTGTCATAATGTCTGGTTTCCTGCCACAGACCTTAGGGAAAAACATAGGACAAACAGTTCACAGGTCCTTTACAACAACTGGTAAGTTGTACAGCTCATTGTTCTTTGGAAACAATTTTCTACAGTCCATTGTTCAAAGAAAGACACAATTTATCTGGGCCGTTTACTAACCAACTGGGCGTTGATTGACACAATTAATGTTGCCCAAACAAGGTCTGTTATAAAGTTACAAGAACAAAAACCAGGTGAATAATAATGGCTAATACATAGTACATATCAAATACATAAATAGAGTGTTTCAGTTATTAAATATATAAAATAAAGAATTATTCAGAACAGGAGCTTTAGTTGTATAATTGAGTTAAAGTGAGACGCAGAAAGAGTGTGACTGTCGGTGTAAGGTCCTCATGGAGAGTCCTGTGCTAGTGTTTGCACAAGATACTACAAAGGACTTGACACTTTAGCATGTGATGCACACATACATGCTGACAGCTTAATCTCGCCTTCACCTGTAACCAACCAACAGCGTTGGTACTGCAATGCTTGAGTTTATAGCTTCAGTCCTCCCTGGTAGAGAGGTAGGGGCTGAGCAGCTGTCATCACTCTCCTGGGAGGAGAGGCAGGAGGCTGAGCAGGCCTGGAAGCTTCTAGACCCGTTTTTAGAGAACATGTGTCCAACTCAAGACCAAGTGGCCAAATCCGACCCCTCGCAAATTTGTATCCGGCCGCATATCAATTTAGGTTCCAACTTGCATCACAGAAAATATGTCAGGTATCAGTAAGTAGGCAAATCTATGTGGGTAAATAGCATATTGAGACTTTACCACTTTGTACCACATCTCCTGAAGAACAATGTCCCAAAGGAATATATAGATACATAAATAAAGTGATATCTTAACTTACAGTTACTGATAAAAACAATGGACACATCTGAAAGATCAAGGTAGTAACAAGCCTAAATGATCCTTTATAATACCAAATCAATTGCACACGACACAACTCATGTATATAGTACACAAAGTCACTCATTACAGTACAACAAATAATTAAGTATTAACACATAATATCCTGCATCTGACATGAAATGCTGATCATAGCATTTATCTTGTTTTGATTAAACAGTTGGAATGCTCGTCTAGGGAGCTTCTTCGCACACTTTGTATTCTGTTATTTTTGCTTAACTGTGCAGTGATAAATGTGTTCATATTCTGGTAATAGTTTGTTTTAGGGGATAGCAGGGGATAGCAGTTTTTGCTACTGGTGTGATGGGAATCTGAGGCATATCAGCGGCTGGACTCAGGATTATTTGTCTGTTACAAGCTCCGCTCTCACTCTGATGTTTCCCAGATGTTACAGATGTTATTACCACATTAGTGCTGCTGGTAGAGCCCCAACTGTGAAACCAACCACAGCAGTCCCAGCCTCAGCAGCGCTAGTGGAAGTGGAAGGGTTCGACTCTCTGCTGTTTCTTTTGGCTTCAGGCCACCGGGGCCTCGAAAGGCTTTGACCAATTGATTTAGGAAATCTGAGACTAAAGCAAAGAGATGAGGTTTTACAGTAGCATGTTGAAGGTTTAGAGACTCTGATACTCGAGCTACAGTATTACCACAGTGTCTGTATAATAATGGTATATCTATGGTTTGATTTACATCTGCTAACTGAATGCTTATCGTCAACACATCCCTCTTCTGGAAGTTGTTGAGTCGTTTCTGGTTTACCTTTTTCTAAGCTTTACTGAAAGACAAAAGTAACAACATAACACAAAAGCATCATCAGATTACATTCCTGCATGCTGTTCTTATTACACTTAAATTAAGCTATACATTTAAAAGAGATGTAAGTTGACCACAAGTCATCACTTTCTTCTTTTTTATGAAGCTTTCAGCCACATGCCACCTAGATGGAGTAGTTTGGATTTGATCAAATATTGAGTTTTGTTGAAATAGTAAGAACTTTCGGTACCACTTTACAATAAGACTACCCATATAAAGGGTTTACGAATTGTTTGTAATTCATTTATTAATTAGGTTGTGAACACTTTATAAATCATTAATAAGCTTTTATAAGACATGAGATAAACAGGGCAACTGTGACCGGTTGCTTGCCAAATAGTGAGCCCACATTTATCTGTACTGTTAAGTGTTATATTGGCTACCTAGCTTACTTCGTCTTCTTCATCAGCCAGCATCCTTGGTATCTGTTGCTCACTGAGTTGATTCTCGCTAAGTAGCCAATATGAGGCTTAGTCATCTTGCCAAATAGTGAGCCTGTGTTGATGTATGAAAACTATGTTAGAACTGGTTTATACATGGTTCTTAATGATTAATAAAGTGTTTACAACCTAATTCATAACCTCATTTTAAACCCTTTATGATTCCTTTATAAGTCTTATTGTAAAGTGGTACCGAACTTTCTATGGAGTTTCCACCACATGATATGAGTTGGTAAAGTTCAATGCTAGGCGATCCGTCGCCATGGAACACGATGATGTAGTCTTAATGTGATCTCAATGTTTCATTTAGATTGCATTTTTATAAATAAAGTCATGTAAGAAAAATGCATTTTGTTTTTGTATGCGTTTTGTCTCGTCACAAACGGCTGCCCTCAAACGCTTTCTATAATAAACAAAAAAAGGTCGATTTGAAAAAGAACAATGCATTTCCTGCTGAAAATGCGTGTGAATGCTGTAAGCTGCGCACATTTGTTGCAAGATTTTAGAAAAAGTTGAATATTGTGGACTGGACTGTTGGTGAATGCAGAGCGCTGTTGTTACGGTGGGTACCATAGACTGTTTATAAAGAGGTTGGAACGTGCCGCTCGGATATGCAGAGCAGAGCTCAGTCGGAGCAGCAGAGCAGATTCTGGGCACTCCAGATGTGCAGTGAATGTGTCAACGTTACTTTTGTGCAATATTATTTAATAAATCGTTAAGCTATAGCTAAGAATACATTGTCACCAACTCCAAACGTTAGCTTTAGCCAGCCTTTTATTTATATTTTTTCATGGGCATGTTACAGACTGTCACGTTATCATATATTTTAAGTTCAACATATAAATAATCAATTAACTTGCCTTCCCGTTACGTTAGCATCACTGACTAGTACATGCACAAAAGTTGTAAGAAGCTTGTTAAGCATGATGCGCAGTCTTCCTTCTCTGCGTTATGGAGATTAAGCAAAGCGTCACTCATCCTTTAGTCTTTAGCCTTCATCTGGCATATGTATATAAGTAACAGGATGCTATCAATGTTATATGCAGTTTTAGATGCTTCTTCACCTTTTTCAGGCAAAAAAAGGTATGGTCTTTCATGTACATGCCAAAGAAACCAGCAGGACACCGCAGGGGATCGAACCCCATCCCAGTAAACTGGGAGTACCAATTACCAGTGCCTTTTGCTTTTCTAGGCTACATTGAAGGCAAAGCAAAATCTGCATTAACAGCATATGAGTGACATAATTTAACACACACATATTACAAATACGACACCCTCTGTCCGTGGACCCTCACATCGGACAAGGAAAAACTTCCAACAAAACCCCACATTTGATGGGGAAGAAACCTTGGGGACAGCAACAGAGGAGGGAACCCTCTCCCAGGATTGGACAGACGTGCAATGGATGTCGTGTGTAAATTAAAAAGATAATAAATGTACAACATAGGTAGGCCAAACGCTAGAAAACATCATGTGTCTTTTTAGAAGAAGATGAACAATCCTCTGGCTGCCATCAAAGAAGCAGTAAGGTGAGCGTCAGGCAGGACCACAGCAACAGGGACAGCCACGACTCAAGATGCAGGCGACGCCTCAATGCTGACAACTGCCAAGTGACAGACCCACAAACAAAAATCCAAGCAAGCTGGGTTACTATCATACATATTTGGGACATAAGTATACAGAGAAAGAGAAGAAATAAGTAAGATTACGAATACAATAGAAACAACTTCCAACAGAACCCCACAGTTGATGGGGGAAACGGACAGTCCTCGGGGAGAACAACAGGAGGGATCCCTCTCCCAGGACGGACAGACACGCAATAGATGTTGTCATATTTTGAGGGATTTCATTTATGGATTGAAATAGTAAAAACTATTCACAGACTGTGTGAGCTAAAACAGATAAAAAGCCTAATTTTTGTTTACAATAATCCACTACATGTTTCCAATTGGGTTTTATTAAAACAATGCAATTATTAAGAACAAGGTAAATGATTGAATAGTAGCATTGTACTTCAGAACAATGTTGAGGCACTTCACTTGACCTGAGTATTTCCATAACATGCTAATTTATATTTCTACTCACATTTTAAAAGCAAATATGTTACTTTTTACTTTAAACTGCAATTAAATATGGAAGTAGCAATTTAGTATTGCTACTTTCACCTAACTATACATTATGAGTACTTCTTCAATGGTAAAATAAAGGATAATGCAACCGAATCCCAGTCAATTCATTGAATAGCCACTTTTACCAGGTACCATGAAGGCAACTGTTGCCCGTTATGAATTGTGGGTAGTAAACACGAGTTGTCGTTGTTAGGAACTGAACATCCGCACTGTGGCCGTTTTTCAATGTCGAGTATCAAGCATACTACTTCATCGAGTGGCGCCGAATCACTGTTTAAATGCCCAGCATACATGTGCTACCAAGCAAGCCTCCTCGAAGACATGGCTAATCACGCGACATGATGAACGGAAAGACCGTGATAGTGACCGGTGCTAACAGCGGGATAGGGAGAGCCACGGCAGCGGGCATTGTGAGGCTCAAGGGCCGTGTCATAATGGCCTGTCGGGACCGGAGCAGTGCAGAGGAGGCAGCCCGGGAGATCCAGCAGGAGACCGGGGCAGACATCTCGCTGCTCTCCGTAAGACAGCTGGACCTCGCCTCGCTCACTTCCGTACACACTTTCTGTCAGGACATAATCAAGGTAGATTCCCAGACTGAGCTGACACCCCCCGTGCCTGTACACAATAACGTCAAGCCAAACGTTATTCAAAAAAACGTACATTTTTATGAATTACGTGGCTAATCTTAAAAATTATAGAATATATCCAACACACAATTCAACATTTTTTCCCTTGTTGAAAAAACACTATTAATACGGCATACATTATATTTGCAAATATCACATTTAAATACGTTTTCAACTATATAAGCCAGTCTCTTGACTCTTGACTAATGAAAAACAGGGAATTATGTTATTATTTTTTTATTAAAAATAGGTGCCGATAGAGACCATCCTACATTGGTTAGGAAAGTACATTTTCAGTATATTTGAATTTGCTATTGTGTCTTTATTGACAAATCTACAGTCAGATTTTTGTATGCAGTTTTTATAGTTTACGAATAATTTTACATTACTTCCAACAGTCAGTCATGTATTGATTTATGCATCACTGAATGGATTCAGATTCAGTTATTTCCCGGACAGCAGCTCAGTCTGTAGGCACGGGGGTTACGAGGGTTGCTGGTTCAAGTCCCTATCCAACCAAGTACCAATGTACCCATATAATTGCTGCCCACTGCTCCTAATACTAGGATTAGTTAAATGCAGAGACAAAATACGATTGAAATCCTCAATTTCCATAATTAATAATACAGCACTCATGCCAAGAACTGCTAGATCCTCACTCATTTGGTGCTGTTCTTTAATGTTCAAATAAGTCTTATTTTATCCGTTGTATTACCAAGTAGGTTTACACATACGAGGAATTTGCATACAATGGTGCATACAAAGACATAGAAAGAAGAATACTTTTTTTATTTTAAAGAAAGGAGCAGAAAGAAGACCAATATATTTACATATATATTTCTGCTACAATGTATTGGTCTTTAATAGAACAGTCTAACTTATCGTGAACATTCTATATTATTAGTGGTTCATGTCCTTTTTACTGTAGATATGCATACTTGCTGCTGTTGATGTTTTTTATCTTTTATATATTTTGTTTTAATATGTTTTATTTTTTTTCCACCTTAAACTATTACAAAATATTGTAATGCCTGAACACATGGCTGCTCTAACAAAATAATTTCCCAACAATAAATGATCCATCTATCTATTTTGAACTGAGACGATTTGCTGGGGAATGTTCTAAATGTCTGAAGCCCTGTCTTTACCTTTGACACAGAACATGATAACCTCCTTTATTGTGATCCACTGAACAGGAGGAGCCTCGGTTAGACGTCCTCATCAACAACGCCGGCATCTACCAGTGTCCTTACACCAAGACAGAGGACGGCTTCGAGATGCAGTTCGGGGTGAACCACCTGGGCCACTTCCTGCTCACCCACCTGCTGCTGGACCTCCTGAAACACTCAACACCCAGCCGCATCGTGGTGGTCTCCTCCAAACTCTACAAGCACGGCCACATCGACTTCGAGGACCTGAACAGCGAGCAAAGCTACAACAAGGCCTTCGCTTACAGCCGCAGCAAACTGGCCAACCTGCTGTTCACCCTCGAGCTGGGTCACCGCCTGGAGGGTAGCGGGGTGACTGTGAACGCTCTGACCCCAGGCATCGTGAGGACCAACCTGGGGAGGCACGTCCACATCCCGCTGTTGGCGAAGCCGCTGTTTAACCTGCTCTCCCGGAGTCTGTTTAAAAGCCCTGAAGAAGGAGCGGCCACCTCAGTGTTTCTGGCCTGCAGCCCAGATGTGGACGGTGTTCAGGGGAAGTGCTTTGCTGACTGTCAGCCTCAGGTTCTGCTGGACAAGGCCACAGACCGGGAGGTGGCCAGTAAACTGTGGGACATTAGTGAGGTCATGGTGGGCATCACCACGTGAGAGCCTCAGGAATGCTCATCCAAAGACAATTGTCTGAAATCCTAACAATGTGTGAATATTCAGTGCCTTTCAGTGTTGAAATTAGTTTTAGGGTTGCACAATGAATACATGGTATTGAAATCACATTATGGACTAGTGCAATATTCAAATTGCAGGAAGCACAATGTTTGTTGAAGGCTAAATATGTGTTAAAATACCTACATTCAGGTGTAATACATTTTGAGCAGATTTTCCTGGTTCATTTCAAATGTTTAATCATTAAGTTCATTTCATTTAAATTATGAAGAAACATTATTTTTGATGCTTGGTTGTTAATGAAGAATAGAGAAGCACATCCTTAATGGTTATGCCATGATAGTAAATAATGGAACAATTATGAGTCTGTAGAACTTCTCTTCAATGCGTGATTTAAATAAATGTTCTGATTCTCTGCAAATGGTCTGCAAAGGCTAAAATCCCAAACACCTCCATTGGACTCCTCCGTTTACTTCTAGAACATATAACATCACTGTTTAACACTCACGATTATATTGGCTAACGCTCCAACAAATTGTTTGTGATCCCAACAGAGCCGGCCAGCTAACCAATCAGAGCAGCCTGGGCTCTGGTTTCCGACAGAGGGTGAAAAGAGGTGCTGCAGCACAGGCAGTATGAGAACAATAAAGAGCTTTTTGAACATTAAAGCATGGAGACATGTCCCAGTAGAGACACTACATACTGATATGAACCTACACAAATGGAAGAATAGGGCCCCATTAAACGCAAGGAAGCTGTTCCTGTTTTGACCAAAGTAGTGCAGGAATGAGTCCTAAAACCACGAAATGGGTCAGCACCATAGACTATATATAAAGGTCAGCACATTATCACTTCCTGTTCCCTGGTTT
Source organism: Gobionotothen gibberifrons (assembly GCA_943591055.1). Taxonomy (NCBI): domain Eukaryota; kingdom Metazoa; phylum Chordata; class Actinopteri; order Perciformes; family Nototheniidae; genus Gobionotothen; species Gobionotothen gibberifrons. The sequence goes on along the minus strand of CALSBZ010046899.1, from coordinate 760,077 downwards.
GAATTCAACGTTTTTTTTAACATGTTTTGGGTTAGATGCCTGAAATAATGTCTGTGGCTAACACAAGCTGAGGACATTTCAGAATGTTGATCTACGACACAAAAGTATGTCAGTAAATACCCCAGTGATGAATGTCCGAAGCTTCTTCGTGTCATGAAAACAGCGGGTGCGTTTGCTAACAAGTGGAGACAATGGAGACTATTAAACATCACACTTACCATTAGACATTACCATTAGCTTAGCAGTGGTGACGTGAAGTCATGTGACCATGATGTAGTTCCTTTATAGCCTAGCGTTAGTTTTTTACTTCTGATTGTATTTATACTTAAAAAATCATAAAGTGGTGTTAATATGTGGAGATTATCCTGCTGATCAAAATGTCTAAGTATCATAAACGTCTGTTTGCCACAGAGCTTATTTTCAGCAATATTCTGAAATCTAAAAAACCCTAGAAAGAGGAGGAGAAGAAAAGGGAGAGGTGGAGGAGGGAAGTAGAAGGTTGAGTTGGACAAGGAGGAAGAGAAGGTGGAAGAAAAGAGGAGGAGGAGGTGGTGTAGGAGGTGAAGCAGGGGTTAGCTTCAGTGAGCCATGCTGCTCATTAGCTGGGAATATTTTCTCTCCAGCTCACCCGCAGATGGAGCACTTCTCCCTGCAGGACCTCAGAAGATACAGCCACTCTCCCAGCTGTAGCCTTCATTAGCACATTTTCTGGATCATTTATAGCCTTTTAGTGGCAGCTCCATTCTATTTATTTTACAAATAACTCCAATTAGTGCGATTACAGTTTAATGGCTTTTAATGGTACTGTAACGCTGATTGAAATGTGAGGGCCTCACTCAGCCTCAACACATAATGGTTCAATTAATAGTACATTTAACTTGGTTTCCCTGAGCTTCTGTTGGACTCACTCTGTACAGTGCAATAAGCACAACATGTGCAATACAAATGTTTTCCCTTTTCATAATTATAACTGTCTTTATTATGCTTGTTTGAGCTTTTACATTTGGACATACTGAGCTGAGTTCTATATCTATAATGATCCAGTTAAAGGCCTCAGTTTCACTCTGATCTTTCTACCTTCACAGTGGGTGAGGGACATGAAGTAAATGGACTGGAAATCCTACATCAAAGCGATCATAAAGCCATATACAATAGAGGACTTCATGATTTAGTCCTAAAACCCCAAAATGAGTTGGCATTTTAGCAACCAGTTTGCTCTTCTCAAAGTTAAAGTTTTTTCAAATAGTTTTTTGGTTAGCTGCCTAAAGTGAGGTCTGTGGGTAATTAAAATAAATTGTTCAAGTTTGGTTCTACGACATCACATATCCCACTTGTGAATGTCTGAAGATATTTTTTTGCTACGAGTGGCTAAATGAGATTGCTAAATCATATCACGCTGAGCATTACCCTCCTTTAGCTTAGCATTGGCCATGCGACCATGACTGTTAATAGGCTAACATTAGCTCTTTACTTGCGATGGCATTTACGCTACAAAAATCACAAAGTTGTGTCTTTATGTGGAAATGTTCCTGCTGAACAAAATGTGGAAGTATCATAAATGCTGGATCATAAACACATTTCTAATTTTTTTTGCAATATTCCGCACAGGGGCGGACTGGGATTGAAAATCAGCCCTTGACTCTGACCCAGCCCAGCCAACAGCGCAACTTAAATGATGACGTTAAAAGCGGCCGGCTCGGTTCGCTGACGGCCGGCCCTGATTCTGCAATACAAGGACAAAATGCCATTGCTTTTTGTCGAAAGAAAAGAGATTGCGATGCCAACTTCCTGGTTGGCCTACCAAAATATGGAACCACTGCACCACTTTATATCGTTTAGATTTTGTTTAGCTACCTGACAATCGGTTATAACAATCAAAAAGCCATCAACAGAGGAGAGTATATTATTGTATTAAGCAAGTCACAGGACTTTTAAGAATGGTTGAAATCAAAGCAGATATTTTGGCTTCTAGTCCCCATGGGTAAAACTCTAAAAACACTGGATCCTGTAACTCAACAGCATCTTATTAATAGAACCTTCCTGCCTGGTAACTTCAGGAGAGCCAACCTGCGTCCCGTCCCAGGATTCAAAGTGCCCCCTCTGGTGCACCTGAGAGCGGGGGTCAGCTCGGAGCTGGATGTTCAGGGTGTGACTGCTTCACCTTGTGTTGGATCCATGATGGGGACATGACGCAGGAATCCTCTGCCACGGATCCTCTGTGTGGGAACTAAGTGCAGGGGGACCTTTGGGGGTCCTGGGTATTTGCTGGGAGAAAACGGCACACACTCATGTGTCAGGGGGGCCGAGGAGGGGAGCAATGTAGGAGGTGAAGTCATTAAAGGGGGCTGCCAAAGGACTGTAGTTCTGGATAAAACCAGGGAGGCAATGAAGAACAGGCAAACTTGTAAGAAAATGTGTCAGGCTGGGGAGCAGGAGGGCACTGTGCAGAGTGCTGGAAAACTCCCTGACATCACCAAGCCAACTCGAAAGAACTAGTGTGATGGGCCGACTGTTGCCTGATCTTGTCCAAAAGGTTGCATTTTCACACACTGCTGCAGTTGATAACCAACTCTCTAACCCGGAAATTAGTAATACTTTTAGCACTTTCAGGATCCTTCGTAAACAATGTTTTGAACATGTTTTTGTTTTGATTCCTGAAATAATAATTTTGTTCCAAAACATGAAATATGTCAGTAAATCCCCCACTGGTGAACTTCTGAAGCTCCTATGTGTTAAAAGTTTGTTGCTAGCAAGTGAATAAACGTAACTACAAAAGGTTGCCACGCTGACCATAAGCCGCATTTAGCTTAGTGGTTGTGACGTGACTGTATAGTTCATTTATAGCCTAACGTTAGGTGTTTACTTCTGGAGATTGCATTTAAGCCTGAACTTTAAAAGTGGTGTTAATACATGCAAGCTTATTTTCTGCAATATTCCCAAATATTTTATATTTATTCTGTCTCTCGAGGGAGTAGTTGCGATGCTAACCTCCGGATCAGCCTACAAAAACAGTTCATCACCACTCTTCAGAATGATCAGATGAGATGAGGATGAAACATGAAGAGACTGAGTGCATCCTCTATAATTGACTGTTTCGACCTGATTAACTTAAGAAGAATTAACTTTCGCCGACAGACGCTCATCTAAGTCTACAAGTTGACCAATTTCCAATAACCAGCTTGGTGGTCAAGGTCTTAAGGCACAAATCTTATCCACAACCACTGTTATTATGGGCTATCTCAAAGTCATATTACCCAAGGGTTTTTGTATATTTATGTATATTTTTTTACACCTAAGTGTGGCTGTGGCTCTCCATATTTTACACTGTAGGTGTGGGGATGCATGGAGAATGTTTCCAGCGCCCTACAGTATACACCTCTCACTGACTAACATATGTGATATAACAAACAAAAGAAGCCTGCTCTTTACATTCTCGGGTTGTGGATGATTTAAAGCCCAAACAGCCAACATATTCTCTAAAGAATTGGTACTTTTCACAAATGCCAATTCTTTATCTGCGTCTTTCATCTTCTTCTCACCACAAGGCCACGGCAGGCCGAGTGAAAACAGCCTGAGTATTTAGTTTGGCTCCTCACGTCCAAAAGTGCTGCTGTGGCCTGAGACCGCCACACTCAACTTTTCAACTTCCCCCCAAGTGTATAACAAATGACTGTAATCTGTCCTACCTTAGGTTTTTTATTGTGTAATCATTTTAACGCTGAGAATTGTGGGGAAGTAATCGGTGAATGACAAAGTACATATTTGGATTTGCACACAGAGACGTGATTTCCCTTCACACAGTCAGGCCACTGGAAGTTGACATGCAGGTTTATTTAAGTATATTGAGGATTTAATGAGCGCTGGTCGGACTGCAAGCTTTGAGAGCACGCAGGCGCATATTTGTAAGAGCTGCGGTGGATCTGCAAGGACAGAAAACAGAATGGTGTCAACAGGCAAGAGGAATCATCTAGCTGCATTTGAGCCTGATGATAAAAGCAAAGTGCTGACTGTCTCACCCCCTGATCCCACCGGGCGCTTCTACGCCACGCCACGCTACGTTCTGTCTGCTGGGTTTTTAGCGTTCGCG
>CALSBZ010046899.1:723504-740990 GCA_943591055.1 Gobionotothen gibberifrons | reverse complement strand
TATCCATTTGTGAAAAGAAAATCCAATGACCAAAACATACACTGACCACCGTGTATCTACCGTCCAATTGTTTTTCTTTATCAAACACGTAAACGGAAGAGCGTCTGAGAGGCCTTTTTGCTTTTTGCTTTTTACCTTACTAAATGGTCAAATGGTCATTGGAGCGAGGGGCGGGGCGGAAGTCACGGAAGTGATTTCAAAACAAAAGCACTCGTTTGCTAAAATCACACTTTGAATCACTACAGTATCCTGCTGAAGACACGGTGATTATTATAAACAAGGGGAATTTGGCGATCACAACGAAAACGGCCCAGACACACATTGAGCCCAGAGAATGGATGTTATTAAGGGCTGTAAATATAATAAGCCTCTGTCCAAAATGGACAACATTGTTAGGAGATTTAAACTACAACGATTCTGCACTGCGGTCACTCAGCCGCCTCTCGAGTTTGTTTTTTCAAATCAGCTGCTCTTCATTATTCCTGCTATATTTGTTTCCACACATTCTTAAGGAAACTCACACTGTTGGACTCGGTTCTAGTTTGACTTCTAACAGAAATCAAATGAAGAACTTTTACTGTGTACTTTGTGAGTAATCCTCTGTCAGAGTCCCCTCCATAGTACATAATGCATGTTTTTCTGCTATCTTTGATGAATGATAAAAATATAATTTTACCATTAGTTCTTAATGAAATTGATACCGTTTGACTTTGTATTAGCCTACTACTTACAATACATTGAAGTACTTTTAATGTGTATTTTTTGAGAAATTCTCAAAGTCCCCTGCTGAGAACAAAATCAAGCCACTTCTGCTAAGTTTGATGAGGGAATTATTTGTTGTTGCCATTAGTTATTCGTGAGATTGATCCTGTTGGACTCAGTACTAGTGAAACTACCCCCACAAGTACTATGAAGTACTTACTGTGTACTTTTCCAACAATCCTCTGTCAATGTCCCCTCCTGAGAACAAGAATGCATGTTTCTCTGCTATTTTGAATAAGCGTTAAAAAAAACTTTCTTCATGAGACTGATATTGTTGGACAGAGTATTTTAAGAGGATGGTAGACTGCACACTGACACACTCTGTCACTCTTGTTGGTCTCTTATGATGCTGCTGTCTTTTAATATATGATTATTTCTCAGCCGCTAGTTCGTTCCTCACAGATTCTTCAGTCTCATCAGCCTCATCCTTCCATCAGTCCCAGTCAACGCCTCCAGCACACTTCTAGTGTCTGACTCCATATGATATTGTCCTGATGCTGTAAGGGTGATGCCCCATGATCACAAAATGACCCCTCTAGAGTCTGAGTGCCAAGGACCTCATATAATGTATGTCATTAATGTTACATCACCCATTATAACAATTTTATTTCCTTTTTTCTCTTCTCTTAACTAAATAGTCCTGTCTTTAAGTATAACCCAATGTAAAGTCCTTTTCCTGCACCATTTTAAGGCTTCAAAACAGGCATTTTGACTGTATGAGTTTGGAGAAATTACACAATAAATGGCCAAGAATTGTACTTTATAAACTCTGAATCTTGTGGTGCTTGAAGAAATACAGACTGGCTAAGCCGGCCAGGTTATATGCCTTTTTTGGAGCCATTTTTTGCAATATTTAAAACGAGTTATTTAAACAACCCACTATCTGAGGATAATACAAGCAACCATAAAACGCCCTTTATCTAGAGAGCCATTGAAGCCCATGAAGAATGTATCCTTCCACAAATCTTTTCAACTGCTGTAAGTTAGGGCACTACCTTTGCAGAAAATTAAAAATATTCTTCATTTGCAGTATTTAAAAAAAAAAGTGTTCAGAAAGACTACATCAATTATATATATATAATATCAATATTTGTATTAACTAACCAAAGTCAATTTAAATAGTAGGCACAAATGGGTTATTTGCCATGCATGTGGTGTTTGATATAGTTTATGTTCAATTTCAACTATTTTAGTCAGAAAAACGTTTATTGACTAAAACTTTTTTAATAATTGACTATAATTTAGAAAGGTTTTTGTGAGAAATCATTTCAAAAGTAAACTTTTTTTTCATTTTATATTTAAATTTGAAATGTTTGTACACAACATTATTAATTTATACATTTATGAATCAATTTATTTGTAATGTATTTCCTTGAGGCTGAGGAAGATATATCAGCATGTAGTTCAACATGCAAATGTTCTAATGCAAGTAAGTAAGTATAACATGGAAAAGGAAATAAAATAGGTTTCATAGGAGGATGTGAATTTATTTTCTCTCACCTTGTAATTACACAATCAAACAATGTAATATAGCTCTGGCCTTCACTCACAAAAAAACATTTTGTTGAATTGGACACATTTTTCGAAGCTCTATTGACTGACATGCAATGACTGGGATTGATGGAAGAATCTGCGAGGAATGAACTGGAGCAGAGACATAATCATATTTTAAAAGACAGCAGCATCATAAGAGACCAACTAGTATGTCAGTGTGCTGAAGGATATTTGTAACCAGCTATCCAGGCCAGACTCTAAAGACTTTCCAAGGTGCAAAAATGCTGCTGCCGGAGTACTGACTGGAAGTATTGCTGATATCAAGTCTACCATCCTCTTAAAATACTCTGTCCAACAATATCAGTCTCATGAAGAATTTTTTTTTTTAACGCTTATTCAAAATAGCAGAGACACATGCATTCTTGTTCAGGGGACATTGACAGAGGAGTACTGGAAAAGTACACAGTAAGTACTTCATAGTACTTGTGGGGGTAGTTTCACTAGTACTGAGTCCAACTAATGGCAACAAAAAAGAATTCCCTCATCCAATTTAGCAGAAGTGGCTTGATGTTGTTCTCAGCAGGGGAATTTGACAGAGGATTTCTAAAAAAAATACACAGTAAAAGTACTTCAATGTATTGTAAGTAGTAGGCTAATACAAAGTCAAACAGTATCAATTTAATTAAGAAGTAATGGTCAAATTATATTTTTATCATTCATCAAAGATAGCAGAAAAAATGAAGAGCAGCTGATTTGAAAAAACAAACGCGAGAGGCGGCTGAGTGACCCCAGTGCAGAATCGCTGTCGGCTATAGTTTAAATCTCCTAACAATGTTGTGCATTTTAGACAGAGGCTTATTATATGTACAGCCCTTAATAACATACATTTTCTGGGGTCAATATGTGTCTTGGCCGTTTTCGTTGTGATCGCTAATTTCGTGATTAAAAGTGTGATTTTAGCAAACGAGTGCTTTTGTTTTGAAATCACTTCCGTGAGTTTGGCCCCGCCCCTCGCTCCAATGACCATTTGACCATTTAGTAAGGTAAAAAGCAAAAAGCAAAAAGGCCTCTCAGACGCTCTTCCGTTTACGTGTTTCATAAAGAAAAACAATTGGACGGTAGATACACGGATTCCAGACGCACTATTATGATACTTACACATTTTGTTTAGCATAATCTCCACATATCAATACCACTTTTATGATTTTTGAAACGTAAATGCAATCACCAGAAGTAAAAAGCTAAGCTAAAGGCGGCTAATATGGACATGGTGACCACTGTTTACCACTGTTACTAAGATATTACTGACATATTTGATGTCGTATAACTAAACATGAACATCTCTTAGCTTGTGTTGACCACAGACCTTATTTCAGGCAGCTAACCATCAACTACAGCGACCCGGAAGTTGTAAAATGCTAACTCATTTAGGACTTTTTAGAGGGTATTTTAGGGACTATTGTGTCATTGTTTATATAACATTTGTCGAGTGCAGCTTGAAATGTTTAAACCAGCCCATGCTCAGCGTCACACATTAGTAAGAGAGTGTTGTGCTCAGACCCAGAGAGATGGTGGCCTCGGCGTCCCCCCCGTCAGCTGGAGCAGCACCTCAGGGACTGGATCCACCTGCCTGATTGGACCAGGACCTTAGAAGTTACCCGTTGTTAATATCACAGTGAATTGTGTGGACATCTCGCCTCCCCCGGCCCTCTCCCCCGACCCCCTCCCTGCTCTCAGAGAAGGTGTCTGCAGAACATCACTGACTGTGCAAGTGTCACAGTGCGCTCACACCGCCATACATCATGTAGGCTGTGTGAGAAACGAGCTCCTTTTCTTCCTCTGAAAGCTCCACATGTCCACATCCTCCCCTGCACACTTTAACTCAGGATTACACCACGACTCATACAGCAGGGTCCTGCAGCAAACAGCAGTGACTAACAAATGGCTTTAAAGACAAGAAATGGACCAACTTTCTGTCAAATGTCCATCGAGAGGCCCTGAGAATGACCTGAGTTAATATGTGGGCGTCAAGAGAATGTGTCCTTTTTTAGTGAGTAGAAATTATTAACAATATGAACATTGATGCTGTGGCTCCCTCCTCTGTAATACCAGGGAATGGTTTCGTTTTAGCCTGAGGTAATAGAGCGGGAAAAAGAGACATTGTTGCATTGTCCAGAAAAATATTGAGTACTATTATGGTGTTTCTATGAATAAAAACCCACTTATTCTACGGCTTGGAACAACTCCAGAAGAAATAAAAAAAATAGAATCTTACTTCAAATTCAAGTTCAAATAATAAAACAATTACAAGGGATTAGTTAAAAGATACTGTAACTCTCAAAGGAAGGATCTTGTAAAATAATGATATGGAATAGTAAAAAATACACGAGATTAAGAAATCAAGTTCATATCTTTGACGATAATTGGGAAAAATTGTTGAGGTATACACCAATATACAACACAACACAAAACTAATGACCCTCTAGTAACTAAAAATTATTTTGTGTATTTTAGTTTGTTATGCTGTTGTGTATGCTCTGTAACCATATGATTTGTAAAAAGGCAAATACAAATTTTATAAATGTTATTCTCTAAAATGCAAAAAAGTCACAACCCCATCCACACATACATGTCTTAACACTGTGGGACACAGACATGCAGTGTCCTGCTGCCTGCAATATACAGAGCAGCTGACATGGAAGAGGTTTTGAAGCAGGACCTCAATCCCTTTTAACACACACAAGATGAACTGTGGGATATAAGTAACACATTTCTGGTCTGGTACAATGAATACTGCTATGAGGCTGCCCTCTGGAGGAAGTCATCTTATTGGCATTCTGTGGTTGGAAGAAAAGTATGCACGAGCAACCTGCACTTATTGTCTTCCAAGTTGCTCTTATTACTGCTTAAAAGTAGTAGGCAACATATGTGTCAGGATTATGAGGGGGTTAGACTGGCACTATCACTCAAAAAGTGTGGTTTGTTAGTCATAACATAGAAACTGAACTTGAATTAGGTTTTATTTACATTGTTATACTTGGCTAAGTAAGGAGAGCTGTAAACATAAAGGCAACATGTGAGCAAAAACTACACTAACCTCCCTCACATTAAAACATGACTCTAAGAGGGATATCATCTTTACATCATTTGCTGTGTTTGTTACTTTTTCCTTTTCTTCAAACTGTTCAATGAAACGTATACGTAGGAGAACCAGAGAAATCCAGGACATCTATGATACACTTTCTACATAAATATGTATTGAACAGAATCATTAACATACAAGTCACTTTGGTATTATTTTAGTTTCAGAAATCTACCATGAAAGTATTAAGGATAGCTTCTTCAAATAATAAGAAAACATTGATGAAATAAAACCATGTAGGTGTGTGTTATGGTATCATCCACCCAACTCCCTTTACTGTGAATACTCCTGAGTACATATTCATACACATATACGAAGGGCTGCAACAGAACCTCCTTTTACTTTGTTAGCACGAATATAAAAAGGTTGTTGCTTATTATTAAAGAATGTTCTCTGGATTCAATCTGTTGAATATTAGAAGACAGTGAGCAGTGCAAAGAGCCCGTAGAGCAGGGCACACGGGTACGCCACCAACAGCTGCTGGCCCTCCATAGCCAGGGTGGAGATGAAGATCTTGGAGGCAGAGAGACTACACCAAGAAATCCCAAGCACGGCCAGAACTGTTCCCAGGAAGCCTCTGTGGAAACAGACAGACAGCCTGAAGCAGTTTCACTGAAAACCAATCTTACCTGAACTCACTGAATCCTGCAAGTTTGACAGCTATTTGCTGATTTGACAACGTGTAAAACCCAATGATTTAAATAAAAGTCTTTTTCCCACTGTAAGTCACACAGATGTGGTTTGGACCCCACAACAACTTGCTTGACCGCACGGCACACTTGATGAACTCTTGCAGTTAGGTGTCAAATGTTGATAAACTCAGTGAATCTGGTGCCGTGTTGTGATCTGTACCAAAGAAATGCATGTCCGATGACCTTTACAAGAACACGAGAACAATAGTATTCTTCAACTCAATCTAACCTATAATATGTCTGTTATCAGAAGATAGAGGTGTGATATGTGAGCTGTAACACCTACATACATACCTCAAACATAACACCTCAGAGATCCTGTTAGTGCCTTGCTCAGAGCACTTCATCAGGTTTGCTGGTTGACACACTAACTTAATGCATAGAATTCCTGATTTCACTTTTACAACCTCCTTCCAGACCCACAATTGTTTTGTTTTTTTATCATCCAATGAATCTCACATAAAACAGTATTATAACACACAACCAGTGAGTGGACTTACTGTAAAGAGCAGAAGACGGCGACTGCAGAGACCCCCACCATGGGCAGCAGGCAGTACCCCAGGACGCTGGCCACACAGCCATAAGACACCGCCAGGGAGCTCATGAGACTCAGCAGGACGTACATCCCAATGCAGGCTGTGGCACTGAGCCCGTACACATACCCAAAGTGGGCTTTACCCGCCTGTATGTACGAGAATAAGGAAACAGACGGGCCTTTGTTTTATGTACTGTGCGTATACTTGGTTGAGTTTGGCAGTAGTACCATGCTAGCAGCTCACCATCATTAAAGTGACCCCCAGTGCCACACAGAAGAGGACAGGACCCGTCAGATCAGTCTCGTTCATGATGCTGCCATCTGCAGGCTTAAAGGGGTTCAACACCGTCAGGGTCTTCTGCCAGATGTGGTCGAAATTGATGCCAAGTTCTAGACAAGGAACAGAAATGGAAAACAAAGAATGGAATACCAAAGCTTTCTACTTGTATTCCGCCCCTGGTCACCCAATTACTACTAATCACTAATTGGTTGTTTCTACAGCTGTTTCCTGGCATCTTGCATCCAACCTTGAACAGACATTTGCTAGCTAGATTCCAACTAATACAACATGGCTAGTTATTGATTTAATCCGTTTTACCCTCAAGAAGGGACGGTTCCTCTTCAGGCGAATATGTTTCTGTGCCCTCCCCAGAAGTCATTTCAGGTTGGTAGTACTGTCCAGTGTACTGCTGCTCCATGGAGGGGTCAAGAGCTCCACTGAAGACAACAAGAAACAAGAATTACAGACTCGAGGACGTATGCCTCCGCCAACCCATCAACCCGCAGTTTACATACATGTCTGCCCAAAATGGCCTCACATCTTTCTGAAATAATTCCTGTTATTTTTGATAAAGATATAGATAGATTGTATCAAGGAGGTCATTTCAAGGAACTATTTAGTTTGGATCAGCAAACGGTGTCTACTTAAGAAATGGTTAAAAAATACCTTCATGCAGAGTATTTTCTCAACAAGATTCTGGAAATACCTTCAGAATGAGCGCTACGTTTGTCAAAGGGCCCTGTGGTGTTTTCTTGTATACAAACAGAGTTTTTCTTTTATCCTGTGTATCCTTGAGGTCTGATCAACTGTTGAATCTTGCAATCATATTTTCTTGCTACATTTGGGCCAAATTATAGGTTCCATATCTGCGTGTCCGAGAGGGTCCGCTTTGGGCATTGTGAAACAAATGGCGCTTGCATTGTGTAGCAGACTGACACTGGCCTTCAATAGTATTATGAATGGAAACATATTGACATTGCAAAGGATAGTACGTGCGACCCTTTAGCGTGTTACTTAATATATCTAACAGCTAAATGTGCTGTTGGTCTCAAACTAATGTCATGCCTCACACACATGCGTGGTAAGAGGCTCCATTGAGTGGTGCAGTGATGAGGTATTTTCGTATTGTATTTTAGAACATTGCAGAAAAAAAGATCTTTGGCAAACATATGTTTATGATGCGTAACGTTTTGTTCTTTATGATTATCTCCACATAGTAACACCACTTTATGATTTTTGAATTGTACATGCAATCACAGGAATAAAAGCTGTAAACAGAGAAACTTTTATGTTATAAACTAACTACATCCCGATTGCATGACTTCGTCTCACCACCGCTAAGCTAAAGGCGGCTAATGTTCGGTGTGATGTTTAGAAGTCTCATTTAGCTGCTTGCTAGTAACCGTTGTTTTTAAATTCACCAGTGGAGTATTTACTGACATACTTTATGTCCTACAACAAAAGCTGAAAACCTTTTAAGTTTGTGTAAACCACAGATCTTATTCCAGGCGTATTCCAACACCACCCTATATAGGGTTATCTTCAAAATGTAAAAAACGTACGTGTCATCATAATCAGGGTCTGCAGAATTGTGGGTCTCATAGTAGGCCACAGTGTGACCCTGGTCATCGATGTAGTATCCTGACTGGTAGAAGTCCTGCTCGAAGGGCTGGAAGTCCCCCATGCTAACCACAGACAAAATAATGTCAAGAAAATCACACACAGTACTGACAGAAATAAAGTATCCTCCTTTAGCGTAGCTAGGCTTCATCAAGGCCTTACTGGCTTTTGTACTTATTGTTGTTATTATAGTCAGTGTCAACTCTTTGGAAATGCTCTCCTGATTAGGAATGGACAGGTGAGCATCACAGAGGTGTCTCCTCTGGTAAAAATCTGTCCACCATGTACCAAACATGTTTACTTTCTGATTTGCAAAAATGTAATCACATCATGGGAACTTTTTACATCAGACATTGTTTGTCATAGCAGGAAAAGCAAAGGTGAAGCTAAACATTATTATTAATAAATGAATGATGGCTCTTTCTCAGCTATTATTACATGATTATTGCATTACTGTGATGCATTACCAGTGCTTTACAAGTCCAAAAGCTATACAACATGTCTATTCGACCTCATTTTCCCTCCACATTAAATCTCTGGTCGAGTTTACATCAATGTTATTTGACTTGAACAAAGTCTAATTCTGACATATGGAGAACTTGAGTGGTCATATTTAATAGCACATTAGTTTGTATGATCAAACCTTTTGTTTTCTCAGAGAACTCACCTGTTTGTGCTTGCAATACGCAGTAGGCTGTCTCCCTCACAGTAGTGTGTTTCCAGAGCTCACAGCATGGGAAGTCCAGTCTGGTCCAATATTCTATTAATAGTTGGCTATTTTTGGATTTGGTCCCAGGGAAATGACAACTGCTCAGCGCCTCTTTATTCTGTTTCTACAGGAGTTAAGGGTTACTTTATATACCTAAATAAACGAATATTGCAAACATATTTGCCATTTTAGTGGCATGAATTGCTGGAAAGGTACAGTAGGCCTATAACCATAACATTTTTACAAGACTAGGATTCAGTGGCTCGGCAAAGTATTACAAATCCATTAGATGGTTTGATTTTGGTCTTTTTAAAAAAAAAAAAATTATTTGTATGTTAATGCAATTAAACATATACATGAACAAAGTCTAAGCATTTTGATCATCTGGTCAGTTGGTCCATTACATTCAGGCTCAACCACAGTCTATGGGCTCAACGCAAACATATCCGGAAATATGTTTTTTGTTTATATAAATCCATGACTTAAGTGTTTTGAAATGTCTTAAATGTAATGAGAAAGTTGATAATAATTCATGCTGTTACACACTCCGGTACAGTAGGTTGCAGCTGTTTTTAGTCGGCCATTAATAACGACGAAGAAGAAAGCAGTGCAGTGCGCAGTTTGCGGTCACGTGTTACGCTTACGCAGCAGCGACTCTCCTCAACACTTCTTTCAGAGCCGGAAGCAAAACAAGCTGTCATGTGATTAGTGGTAGTGCCTCTCGTGAAGAGTGTAAGGTTTGTGAACCCATTTCATGTTTTATATTGTATTTTGTGTAGTTTGTTAATATAGCATTTCAGATTAATTTTGCATGCACAGGTCAACCTAACTATAGGCAGTAGTTTAACTTTATTATTATAGGAACAAACCTAAGAGATAAATATCGGCTGATATCTTGCTAAGTAGCTAACATGTCAACCTGACCGAGGAGTTTGTTTCTTTCTAAAGTGAATTCATATGAACAGAAAGTGAAGCTAACGTTACTGTAATAGAGCCTGTGTCACCCAGTTTAGCTTATATTAACATACAATGAAGACAACGTTAATCTAACAAAGCTTGTTTCTGCCTACAGTTGACGCATATTGACAGATAGTGAAGCTAACGCTACTCTAATGAAGCCTGAGTCTCCTAATTTAACTTATGAGACAGAGAATTCGAATGGAGCCTTTATTCTTTATACAGTTAGCTTATATTGACAGACGGTAAAGCTAACATCACTGTAATGTAGTCTGTTTCTTCATACAGTTCGGTTAAATAAACAGACGCTGAAGCTAACTTTAACTCTAAGCCTGTTTCTCCCCACAGCTGCCGACCGCTCTGCATATCATGGCTGATGTGAGTCTGTGTGTGTGTCCACTCCTCTCCCAGTTAGCTAGCCCCAGAATCTTTCTCTAGCACAGAGATGGACAAACCTAACAGAATATGTTTTTTAATAGAGTTTTTTTATCAAAACGAAATGTTGCATACTGTATATGACATAGCAACTTACAACTTGTTGGCAACATATAGTGCGCGAGGGCAAAATGTGATAAAATATTGTGGTAAAATGTGAGTGTAACATGACGTTAGCATGTAGCTCCACACTGTAGCACTCTGTTATATTAACCAGAGCTAACAGCTTACAGCTGCAGGCTCTTCGCTGTAATGAACATGCACACAACACAACATGGCTTTCAGATATTTCCCAATAAACTACTGTAATAGGAAAAGGAGCATATAAATACAAATATAAACACATCTAAAAAACACAAATCAATGACTTCTTGTTACTTTACAATAAAGATTTTTGCATGAAAAACACAAAGTATGATATTTGGTCATAAATTAAACTAGCCAACAGTGTATAGAACAACTTCTTAGTCGATAAATTAACATAAACACATAGATTGTTTTCTTTAATTTGACACGTTTTGAGTTATTTTTTAATTTAGATTTTTCTGCATTGTGTAACTTTTAAGTTTAATACTTAAACACCATTTTGCTGATAATAATCTTAATTATACTTAATTAACATTTCCAATGCAGGACTTTCAATGATAACAGCATATTCGAACAGTGTGGTATTAATACTTTTGCTTACGTAAAGGATCTTTGACTGTGTCAGACTGACACACAGCTTGTTGTTATCATGTGTCTAACTTGTTGTTTTCCATCCAACACTTGTTTCTTACAGGATTTGAAGAGATACCTGTACAAACAGCTGCAAAGGTGTGTATAACCAATGCCCAGCTTTAAGGCCGTATTGTGTAGGGTCATGTGTAACATCTACTCTGTGTTTTCCTTCAGTGTGGAAGGTCTGCATGCTGTGGTGGTGACAGACAGGGATGGAGTCCCAGTTATTAAAGGTAAGAAACCTTTCTGAACCTTTCCACTCTCATCTTGGACATCATTGAGTGTACTCCTTTTCCTCTCCTCTACTTGTTCCCACTGCAAACCACAGTAAAGAATAACCTCAATTATCCATGATAGTGTGGTTTTGCTGGGTTGGGCAACAGAGAACTTTCCCTTTCTAAAAGATTTGCTTTCTGTTTCTTTTATTTCCTCTGTCTGCTGGCAGCTTCTTGTTGTTCCACCTTTGGTCCTAGTTATGTAAATGTTCCATACACACTCGATGGCAGTGGCCTGGTGAAAGTGCAACACTCATGTGATATTTGGCATGTATATACTCTCCTTAGTGTTATCTGTTATAGAATATTGGTTTCCTAACTAACAATCCCACAGTCTACACCAGCCTGTGCCTAGAAAGCTGCTGGTCAATGTGTCCAGGAACATGTTGTTGTCCCGGACAGATAAGAGGAATTCAAAATGAAAACAATTGATAGGAAGGCTGTAAAAAGAATGACATCATTAAAGGCATGTGGATTTACATTTCGCTGAACAGTAGGCTATTTCAGATAAAACGGAGCCTCCTCAATGGCAGAATTGCAGCATGCAAAAAATTAAATATGAACTGTGCAAGCCTAAAAATTATTTCCTCCAGCCCTAGCCTACATATTCTCATATAAAATAAAACAGAATAAACCCTTTTCATTAGAAACCAAATGCATATAGGCCTGTCTGACCCATTACACTTTAATCAAGACGTGCTTCTGTCAACTTGAAGTAAAGCGCTGTTTTAATTCTGGTATGTAGTAACACTAATATACAATATAACTCTTCTGTGTTAAGTTGCATGGTGTAGATTTTATATTATGTTATAAAACATTAAGCTACCTTCCTGATGTCGTTCTTTATACAGCCTTCCTATCAATTTGTTGGATGGATCAGTCAGAATCAGCAGGGGACAGCGTTGTGTCGGTAGTGTGTTTGACTTAAAGTGAGTTGTAGGTTACATCAGCAGTTCCCTGTCTGGCTGGCTGGTTGTTGTTGGTAACATTGCCTCTGTGTCCCTGCAGTTGCCAATGACAACGCCCCGGTGCACGCTCTGAGGCCGGGCTTCCTGTCCACCTTCGCTCTGGCCACAGACCAGGGCAGTAAGCTGGGCCTGTCCAAGAACAAGAGCATCATCTGCTACTACAACACCTACCAGGTGTCTGCTCCGTCTGCACACTGCACCGTCTGCACACTGCACACCAGCAGCTCACACACACTGTACATCCTGCACTGACACCCCAAGCCTAACTTGTGTTTCCTCTGTGTTGATCAGATTGTGCAGTTCAACAGGTTACCGCTGGTCATCAGCTTCATCGCCGCCAGCAACGCCAACACAGGTACAAAGGATCAGTCAAGAATAATCAAGCACAGATATGATCAATGATCAGGGATCTTTTCCAACAAGTTCATCCAACATTCAGATTGTTTCAGCTCTGCAGCTGAAGAAACCTTGTGAATCTTCCATTTACAATCACTTTTTCTGACAATCCAGGAAAAGAATGGGGTGGCAACATGTTGTAACCAATAATGAACATAGAACACACAACGGGATCATTTGAGTCAGCATGGCTCAGCCTTTTTAAAGTGATCAGATTAAGAATCATAATACTTTTTTTTGGACCAGTGTAGCCATTATTATATTCTTAAAGGAACCGCATGCCAGATTCGTACTTACGTCCACCACAGCATGGACTGAGCTGAAGACTTAAAATATAAAATGGATGCACCAAATCAAACTCCTTGTCTGTGTCAACCTGCTTCTCATTGATAAGATAATAACATTCCGTTCGTCACACTTGGCTGCTTTTTGAGCCTCACCAGGAGGAACAGTCACAAATAAATGTATGCTTAATCTGAAGTAAGCACGTGCATTGTGTCCTCAGGTCTCATCATGAGTCTGGAGAAGGAGCTGGCTCCCCTCATAGAGGAGCTGAGGCAGGTGGTGGAGGTCACATAAACAGACCTCCTCTTCATCACTTCACATCATGATGGAACTCTTCACTTCTCCTTCTGTTGACTTTGCTTTCTGCCTTACCTGTGTAGACCCTTTCTTCTTCTGATCAGCTTTTTAGACACAACCATATTTATATGTCCAATCAATGTCAGCAAAACCCAATAAATGTTTACTGTTAACAACTTCAGTCGTCTTTTTGTATCGCTAATCTTGTCATGTACAAACACACATTGATAACCCCTGTGTTTGTTAGGTAAAGGTCGGTTTCTCCGTACAGATCCTTGTTCCGTGAGGACCTTCAAAGCTTCTCACTTGGTTTCTCTCATGTTGTCGTCCACATGCTTCACACTATGAAGTTTAATATGGAAACGTTACATTGTATGGTAATTATTCATAAATTAGAATAAACAGGAAGATGTCAATTCCTGTTCCTGTTTTATTGTCTTTCATTGCAAACTAAGGAACATTTCTATACTTAACAGTCAGTGTAAACTTCTGTCTACATTTTCACTCTAGTTTTCTACATACCCTGCCTAATAACATTGCAATTAAAAAAAAATCATAATACATAAATGCCTCTGCATTCAATTACGACTGGTTGTGTTGGAAGCAATGAAGACGAAACTCAGAGCAGGAACTTTGGTGGCAAACACTGATGGTTTATTTGGAGCTTCGGCCGGAGAATTCACAAGACGTGCTGTGCCACGAATTGACACAGTAGAATGCCAAACCAATTCTGAAGATCTCTACCCCAGACCCATGTGTTTAGCTAGTTCTGAGAGAAGAATCAGCATTGTGCATAACAAGACAGAACCATAACACCTCTCAGCTGATGCCAACAGACAGGAACAGAGACAACACACAGAGCACAGCAGCCAAGGTGCAGGAGCTCAGTGAGTGCGGTACAGACTGATACACTGGGTCAAAGGTGTGGGCCTAGGAACATCTTTCCCCAACATTGGTTTTAGTCATAACTTGGTTGATAACGAGCTCTGAAAGCAGAAGTTTAGGGGAAATAATTGCAATCAGACTTCAAGTATTTTTAACTATTTATTTAAAAAATGAGTGTACCCCTGTAAAGTGTATAATTGGGGCATCATCACTGCCTAGTGGCAAAGAAGAAATCCCCCCTCACTCCCATTGCTCCCTGGGCGCTGTACAATAGCTGCCCACTGCGATGGGTTCAATGCAGAGGCCACATGTCACTGTGCTGTGTGCTCTGCATGTGTGACCATTAAAGAGGGTTTCATCCCTCCCATTCTCTTTTCTAACATGTATTTCCTTTCCTTATTAAATGTCTTTCCTGCTGCATCAACTTTTCTTTTGACGTAAGGCATTTTGGTTCTGTTTGTACTCTTTATGATTACATGACTTGACTTAAGAAACTGCAACATTTTAAGAGATTTCAGTGAGCCGGTAACAAAATCAAGATTCACTGTGCGACATGTAGTTTGTGGAAACCTTATTCGTGTAAAGTGGAATAGAATTGTTTGATTATTGTTTGGCACTTCTGTGTAGCAGTGGTCAGCTGTAGCTGTTCCTCACCACTGGGAACCAAAATAGCGGTGCAGTGATGATGTAGGCCAACCCAGACGTCAGCATCACAAGTGCTCTATCCACAGAAAGCAATGGGATTTCTCAATGTGGTTTGGGAGTATTGCAGGAAATAAGCTCTGTGGCAAACACACATTCATGATACCTACTGTACAGGTTTTTGTATTTACTGACATATTTTATGTGTAGGCATCTAACCAAAAACACATTCAATTAAGGAAGTACTGAGAGATGCTCTTATGGATTCATGCTAGCAATATCTTTGAGGTCCCGAGGGTCATAGAAGCCAACAGCACGCTGGTGACTGAGCCACATCCAGGCCAGCCTTAATGTGATGCTACACTTTGGGATGCTAAACCCTTCACATGTTTATGGGGCTCTCCTTCATTGTTCCTTCCCTTCATCTCCTGGCTCTTTGCTGACAGCTGTCACCGACCTTTGCTTATCTGTGACTGAAAACAGAGAATACATTGCATTACATTTAGCTCCTATCCAAAGCACCTTACAATAAGTGCAATCAACAGTGAATATATATCGAGCTATCAATGACACAAAAGAGAATCGTTTTTTTGGCCAAGGTTTCAAGCACAGTGACAATGCAAATGATCCCAGCCCTGGAAGCCTAACAGTTGAAAGCCAAGTCAACATTAAAGTGCTGCTGCCACCTCAGAACACTTGTAAGTGTAAATGTAATGTACTACAAAGATAAGTGTGTTTAACCAACAGAAGAACAGTGGCTGACTTAAGGAAGTGGGTTCACAAGCTGTGAATGACTAATGTATCACTCTTGTCACTGTAATAATCAACTTTCCCTTAACCTGTCCTGTCTTCTTCTAAAGTCTGGACCCTCTCAATAGTTCTTTAGCTGGTTTCTCTCCTCTTTGCTACACTATGATCTGGATTGAAAGGCATAGACCCTTCATCAGTTTGAGTTGCACTTCCTGCCAAAGTAACATATTCATTCTGAACAAACTCACCAGTTTCCACCTGAGGATCTTGATCCACTCATCTGCCTCCACTCCCGTCTTTGCACAGAGATAAAATGTCCTTTCAGGAAACACTAAGCTGTGGACACAAAGAGAAGAGGAGAGCATTACATTGGGTCATCTGTTTTTTACCCAAGGTATTTGATCTCATCTCTTGAGTCAGAGTCATTAGGCTTGGTTAGGTCTAGAGAAGCCTGTTCTTAAGATCAAAGTATAGGTTCCCTACAAAATGGTTTTACTGATTTTTCTTCCTTGTTTTTAACCCTTGAGCCTCAGCGGTCACTCAATGGCCAAAAGTAAACCAGGGCTATAACATGTGCGTTGTAACACAAACCCTGTTATCCCTCAGTTTAGATCGATAACTAAGCAGCAGTGGACTGTGTGTGAAAGGTAAAGGTGGTAACCTCTGCAAATCCACAGCCACCCTTTAGTTACTGTGCACCTCTCCCTCCCTCCCCCCATTTCCTTCTCTTATTGAATTACTTCCCCTTTTTTGTAAATACAAACATGTTGCTGCCATGGGGAAGTTGCCTCAGAGAGCCTTGCTGTAGCTAATCTCTTCATAGTGTGGCTGTCATCTGAAATGAATTGCCTATATTTTTCTTATATTTGTATCTCTTTAGTAAAATAGCATTTTTCGTTCACTTTTTTCATTACAGTTTTTTATTCCAGTTCTTCATCCCTTAAATAATTGTTTCATTAAAATATGTAGGCTATTTCCTATTTCAGAAGTGGAATTGCAGGAGGGAGGAGCACCCTTATTGACTACACGCTACACTCAACAAGTGCTTTATACTTCACACCATTGCTTCACATCTTTTTACTTAGAAGGCACAGGGCAGCACGGTCCTACTCGGTTCCATTCAGATACATTATGATGTGTTCGAGGTCTTTGCTGTAAACATTTGTATAGGTGAAAGGTTAAATTATTTTGATCACGATTTGTTCAAACTGCATTTTGTAAAATTGAGTTTTAGGTGAGAAATTGCACAGCACTATAAATCCTCAACACCGGAGCCGCCCTAGGCTGCGTGCTCAGCCCTCTCCTCTACTCCCTGTTCACTCACGACTGCGTGGCCACACACAGCTCCAACACCATCGTGAAGTTTGCTGACGACACGACCGTCATCGGCCAGATCACCGACGGCGACGAGGCGGCGTACAGAGAGGAGGTCGAAACCTGACATCTTTGTGCCAGGATAACAACCTCCATCTCAACGTCAGCAAAACAAAGGAGCTGATTGTGGATTACAGGAAGCAGCAGAGAGGGACACACCCCCATCGCCATCAATGGGACTACGGTGGAGAGAGTCAGCAGCTTCAGGTCCTCAGTGTCCACATCACTGAGGACCTGACATGGACTCATCACTGAGGACCTGACATGG